>JARYHS010003065.1:0-40675 GCA_031002005.1 Vandiemenella viatica
CGATTTTAAATGTTTTCCGTGTTTGTCGTAAGTTTTCCAGCATTAAACTCAGAAATTTATTCCACTCGCTAACTCCCTTCCTACGAAAGAAAATTCTCCCTCTCCCTGTCGCCAGCTCGTGGTCAAGGTCACCTTATCCCTCCCGCGTACTACTACTGATTCTACTGCCAATATCCACAGGAGCGTGTGTCAGTATGGGACCGAAATGGTAGTGGGGTGGGGGGGGGGGTGACCGATGCCGGGCCACGTCTTTTTTCACAATTAAAATGAAGTACAGAACATACAATATCATGTGGATATTTATTTCCGTCATTCATATCTCAGTATGTAATTTAGACATCCTATGCAGTGACAACGCGGTGCAGGCGTGTTAATTGTAGTTGGGTAAACTCTAGATCGCAATATCGCTACAACCACTACCGTCTCGCAATGTTATGCCTTCCGGGAAGAGATTCTAGTATGTCGTCACTACGTTGCTGAGTGTGATATAGCAGCATTTCTCTCGATAACTTATTTAAGTCGACAAGCCTATTACGAACAAAAGGAAATCTTCTTATACCATTTTTAGAATTTACTGTTCACTTTGCAACTTGAGTCGTTTAGAGTATTGAAACATCTGTTGACTAACTAGAAACGATAGGCAATGTCTGAAAATAGGTGGTGAGCAATGATGCTGTTAAAAAATAATGCAATATGGAGATCGGGATATAGAATTACGCGGATGGGTAATTCTAGAAAATAATACCAAGAAAGTTGAAAATTGATATTCATTCAGTGGAGAAACCTGAAGTTCGTTATTTAATTTTTTATCACATCTAATGTGTAAATTAATTAATGTAAAATAGAGAATTAAATTTTGAAATTCATAATGATATAAGGTATCACAATATAGAATTAAGCGGATGGACTATATTTTAGATACCGATACTATACGGTACATCTTCAAAACTGAGGTTGAAAGTTCCGATTAATAATAAGACTTTTAGCTAACAAAATTTAGCTGTTTAATTTCTACCCGTCCGAGAACCCACGTTTACCACCCAGTGGCATTTGTTGCTTCGCGGAGACAATACATCACACAAGGCAACACAATGACGTCATATGTACCAGGTGATATTTAAGTTTACAACGATGTAGTCGGCGAGGCGGTAAAAGGTTGTAATGGTATCGCAGCGATCTAGAGTTTAGCGTTGGTTTTTCCAACTACTTTTCACTATCCCAACAGTTATAGAAAACATCTAAGCAGATCAACGAATCACTACCTGTTAATGTATACAGAAAAGTGACATAACAGTAGCAAAATAAAACATATATGCAGCTCTTTTTATTTTTTTTCGCGTAGGTACAGTTGCTTATTTTTCGTCAATTAATGAACAATCGTGAATGACATGAACAGGTTTTTAGTAACAGCAGAAGAAAAAAGAATCCATGACCATATCTGAGAAAAGGGATTCACCGATAATTGATCATATGCAGGAGTGCCTAGAGTCAATACATACAGTAATAGAAAAGTATATAACACAAATATTCGTTGTGATCATTATATGCGCAATAATTTTAAAGGCAGTCTGTTAAGAGAATACAAAATGTCTTCTGGAAGTAATGGGGGAAAAATGCACGTGCCATACGGCGAGGGAAGGGGGGGAGGGGGGTCGTGGCACAAGCTACTGCAGACTACTTGTGGGGAGAGGACGGGGGCTCAAGGGACGGCCTAGAAATAGTCTGCATTTCACCTCACTAACGTGTATTCTGGTAGTACAATATCTTTCTATACAAGAACCCATTGAGATCCCATCTTGAAATTTTGCATGCATGTAGTCAGTTAGACTGGTATGGAACACCTTGGAACCTGCTCGTATTCCAGCGTATTTTTCTAAGACAATTCATAATGAGTCTACACATGTTTTTGTATTAACAAAATTTTCCGTTTTTTATAATAACCTTCTATTAGTAAATAAATATCGCTTCTTCATGCAGTTGTACCAACTGTAAAATTATTACATGATATGTCAGCTGAAAATATGAATGACAAATAAAGGAATTTCTAGGTATATACATGTAAACCACAGTCGCACCAAATCGGAATATAAGCTTGGTTGAATGTCTTAGGATAAGAATATATTTAAATTGAATTATTGATGACACAGAAAGGACTTTTCTGTTTCTGAAGCTGCTAGATAGGAAAGATTCTGGAAACCAACAGAAACGGGCGGCGAGCCCTTGAGGTACGGCGCGCCGGAAGTTGGAGAGCGGTAAAAAGTGTAATTCTCAGACACCAGTGTTCGCAGTACAGACTACAGGTAACCTCACACAAGCCGGCCCCTGTGTCTAACAAAGCCAAGCGATACACCATCAGCGTGGTGGCTAGCACGATTTTTACTTCCCAGTCCCCCGGTTTGAGTTCTACCTCCGATGTATTGTATATTCATCATTTGTATAAACAAATTACCAGTAGCTGATAGAACAATATCCCAGTAGAAAACAGTTAAAACATAAAATATCAGTAAACATGGAGTTACTCTCGCGCTGTGAGTTCCGTATCCACACTGTGGAGTAAGAAAGTAGTCGAATAAAAAAGTTTTTAAAATTATGGCGGAAAACTTTTAGTTTCTAAGAAATAATTTTCACCATAAATTTATTATGCGATTCATGATATCCTCTACCAAATATGACACAATAGGTTTTATTGATAAATTGTCTATTTAAAAAACAAATTTCTCTTTTTTTTTCTTTTTTTTTGTAAATATCTTAAACTACATGAACATTGATACAGTTTTTCTGTGTCTTTTAGACGACTGCTAATATTTGCAAATTAGCAAGGAATATTCGGATAAGCAGTTTCTGAAATCGAAGTGGGAACTATGGTTTTTCGCAAAAAAGCTGAAGCAAACTGTAGAATAAAATCCAAATTTTTTCAGTGGGAGAGGGCAGTAAAACATTGCTGGAGTATCACCACCTGATTTACTCGCTTTTCCAGAGATCATTTGGTAAGGGAAGAGTCTAGAGCACAGCTGAAACATAAGGCTGCGGCGATACTAACCATTACGTATAAGGGAGCGACCATTAATTACGTGAGAGGAGGGGTGACAGGATGAGGATGGAAGGATCCGACAAAATCTCACCCAGTCTCATTTAAAAAAGGGGGGGGGGTAGGTTCAGTAAAAATCTCACCCCAGCGTTTTAATTCAGAGAACACACATTATTATAACAGACAAGATTTTGTATTACAAAATCAGTGCCACGCATAGACAATATTAGATATTGTATATGACCCGGGAGAGGAATCACTTAGCTCTTGTGTTAGACAGTATGGGGGCATCCATTAATTACGTCAGGTGTTTTTCCGGACCCCTCCCCCCCTGTGGTGAGACTTCCAAGAAATCAAATCACCCTCGCAAATTTTTCAGACTTTTTTTTTAGGTCTTTCGACGAGATACTCCCCTAAAATAGACTTTCGCGTCATTTGTAGAGCTTTTTTATTTTTTTATTTAGCTCTACGGTCCAACAAAACTTTCCAAGACCTCACGTGAGATTTCCCTTGAGCCCCCCCCCTCCCCCTTGGTGAGATTTCCCCAGACCCCCCCCCCTATTTCACCTCACGTAATTTATTGACGCCCCCTATGAAGTATGTAAACCATAACTCACTTGTAGAAAACTGAGAAACTAAAAATAATGAAGTCATAGTAGTTCCATTTTTACCGTTTTGGTTATGGAACTTTAAAATAGAAGCGATGGAATCGAAGGTCTTCATAATTATGGATTGCACTTAGAATCAATTACAACTTTTCCCAAAACCAATTCTGGACTGAAAGGAATTTCTATAATTTAAAAAAAAAAAGTTATTCTGGAAGTCTTTGTTATTTTATGCCCACTAACCGAAGGCAAACTGCAAGGAAGTGAGTGTAGTAGAAAACAGTGGTCTGCATACGCCTCCCTACTCCATATGGTATTTGCCGTTACAACAGCGAACTGAAAAATGAATTAGGCCGGAATACTGGACATTATGTATGATGCTAACACTGTAATACCATCAACGCGTGGCAAAATAATGTTTGAAACTGCGAAAATCTCTAAGATTTTGCCACGGCGAAAATCTCTAAGTTTTTGCCACGGCGCGGAGAATTCGCAGATCCGTCACGGAACACAGATAAGCCGTGGTAAACGCTTCAGCAAATGCAAAGGAATAAACTAATTCGAAATTATGTTTTATGCCTTCATTAGAGGCGAGAAAGAAATAAAGGAAAGGAAAGAATTTGTCCATCGCCTTTTAAAGGAACCAATCCAACATTCGCAGGAAGTGATTTTGGGGAAACCATGTTAAACCGAAATCTGGATTGCCGGACGGGGATTCGAACCCGTAACCTCCCAAATGCGAAGCTCACGCACCACACTCGGTAACCAGAAATCAGGTGCACTGCCGTCCTAATAATAATTGACTGATGGATCTGAACAATTGTATAATTTACTGCATCAGCTGTTCATGAAACATCACGAGATTTCTAGTATTTTCACGCTGTCGCAACACTCAGCAGTAATGACGTCGACATCAACGACGTGTCTAACCACTACCACAGCATAATAAATAAATAATTGTGATCGAAAACCATTCTACTGTCTCAGTGAAGAGCGCCACATTGTTGAGACAGTAACAATGTTGCGACACGTACAGCTTCACCAAAAAATAATTACCCCACACGTAAGTGGCGTCCATAAACTACATAGCTTCATTTTGGCCTCCTGTGAAATTCACCCCCCCCCCTCCTCCCCCCACGTTCCCTCCGCCAAACACTATTAGTGAATCGCGGAGTAATAGTAATAGTAATAGTACCACCTACGTGGCCTGGCTCTGAAGCCTCTCCAGCCTCCATGTAGCCCAGTGTAGCTTACCAGCCACGTAGTTTATGGACGCCCCCACATAACATGTTCACCGTAATAGACCTGACTACTCGATAATGTATGCATATTTCAAAACATTGTGACGAATTAATTTGGAGCCTTTGCAAAACAGAAACGAAACTGTCCGGCCGAGCGCGGTGCAACAGTCTGTTGCTTATAGTCAGTCTTAACGATCTGCAGCATCAAACGAAAATTTCTGTTTTACACGATATAAAAATTAATACTCAGTCGCCATCAGAGAGAGCGGCGTTCATTTGAGGGTTAAGTTAATAACTGTTTTAGGAGGGCCTTATTGTAGACGTATGTTTGAAGGGATCCTGAAGGCTGATTTACACGGTTCACTGTTTTCAATCTCTCCGGATGAATCACTCGCAGGGAAAGGAAAGTGAACTGTGTAAACAGAGGATCATCCAAAGTGATCATCCAAGATGACGGATGAAAGAAAGTGGCTCTGGTGCAACTTTTCGTGTTTCAGTCGGATGAATCATCAAGAGTGACGCGTATAAACAGTCAAAATATCTGAGTGAAACCTTCTCCTGGACCGATCACAATTCTTTGTTTCTGATTGTTATTGTTTTCAACACGTAATCATATTTAAATGGGGAGAAGAAACATTTGTCTATTTTTAAAATCTATAGAAAACCAAATTATGAAGTTACTTATTTAATAAGTTAATGGAAAGAAAAACATATAATATAGTGCTCTGGAGGACATGATTAAAGAATTCAATCTCCCACTTTTTACAATGGAAGACATCAAGTGCAAAATTAAAACTATCCGAACCAGGTGATCCATCGAATTAACTAATGTTTTAAAATCAGAATAATTTGATGTAAATAGTGCTGGTAAGTAAAGTGAATTTTTCCAAGAAACCTGATAGTAACTTCAGTTTAGCTGGAAGACATTTTCTCATTAATGTCCTGTTTTGTAATTCGTGGTGTATCTTTTGATACAAAAACTTTCTGATTCTTACATTTGAAGATTATTTTTATATGCCATTTTGTCCTCCGATGCCCATTCTACCACGTTGCAAGATTCAATTTCTCGTCCACAAACTTCTCTTTTGTCAATGAACTTTCTTCACCATGTAACTTATAATTCCTTAGGCGAGGTTTCTGAAAATTAAATCCACACCAACACACACAAGTTTATTTATTGCCATCTTGAAGTGAATTGAATGCTTCATTTGTGATGATATGTGTAAATGAAAAGTGAATTCACTTTTTAGTACCATGTAAGTTAGCGGTCTACAGGATTATTTTTGACATTTTGCTGCTCCTCGGAATCACAAAGGTAAAAACGCCTATCTAGAGGAACCGTGCGTTAATGATATTTATATATATATTTCTGATGGCTTGTAAGGGTTATGAGTAGTGTTGTAAAAAAACGGTTTTTTTTCTGGCTTGAAAAAAAAACATGAAAAAAAAACTTTGAAAAAAAAACATGTTTTTTTTTCTGGAACACGTTTTTTTTCACAACTACTAAATCTCAAATTTGTAAGGCAGTTATCGTTTAAAATGACTGTTTTAGAGTTTATTCTAAGTACTTATCTTAGTTTAAAATCTACTATATTTTTCTTGTTCAGTAGGGGAAAAAATTACGAAAATATTGGCAAAATTGACTGAAATTTTCTTTATGAACGGGGATTTCCCGAAGAGACTAGGTTGCGCGAGAAGGAATCCCCATTCCCCATTGTTTGGATTGCTACTTGCTATTTGAAATAGTGCTGCCAACCCTACAAAATTACCTACAGATCTTTTTTAAAAAATTAGGAATTTAAAATTTATCCAGTATTTTGCCTCTTTTTATGACTTATTGGGCTTTCCTTATATACGTATACTTGTTAACTCTCAGAGTATAGTGTATAGTGGTACTGACTCATTAAATTGTCAGTAATGGAGCGTGCATAAACCACATAGCTCCATTTTGGCCTCCTGTGAACCCCCTCTCCTCCCCCACGTACCCCTACGTGGCTTTTGCCTCCCTCCCCCCCTTCCCGCTCACGTAGCACATAGCTTTCTTCCGTTTTGATTCCAGAAGACATTTTGTACTGTATTCTCTTGTCAGACTATTGGTAATTACATACGGATATAATTAACTGAGGGAAATAAATACTCACATGCTGTTGTTAGTTCAGTTCCTCATTTTAACTGTGAAAAATGTTACGAAAGGAAAGTTACGTGGCCTGGCTCGGAACCCCCCCCCCCCTTCCCCTCGTAGCCCAGCGTAGCCTTCCAGCTAACCCCTCCTCCCTCTAGACCGAGCCACGTAGTTTGTGCACGGTCCCTAATTATGAATCGTTTCCTTGCAACCGTTGGTGTAAACAAACGATTGAAAAGAAGTAAAGCTCCTATTTTGTATGATAATAGATTTTAATTCAAACTTAAAAGACCGTAACACAGAATTATCAGCACAGTCTTTATGCACAGTGTGTACTTTGCTCACTATTTAAAATTGCAATTTCAAAATCTTTTCTATACAATACAAGAACAACAAGTAAAAGAAAATTTTCTATTTCTGAAGTTATGGATCTAGAGGATACAGAAGAAGAGACAGAAAATTCAGACACCGATCGAACTAGTGTTGGTAGTGCTGATACTAGTGAATGTGGTACTGACATAGAGGATGAATAAAATTATGTTACCTATATAGATACACTTATGAATCATTATGTGAGACATTATATGATTCAGTAAGACTTAAAACACACTTGTAAAATGGAAGTTCCTTAAATAACACTATAATTTATCAAATATATTGTTTTCTAAAAAAAAAAAAAAAAAAAAAATTAGAAAAAAAAACACGGGTGCTAGGTTTTTTTTCATGTTTTTTTTTTTTTCACAAAGCTGAAAAAAAAAACATTTTTTTTTTCAGTTTGCAACACTAGTTATGAGCATACGCGACATAACACCAAAAGAAATAAATCGCAAAATGTTCATAGATAACGGACTGAAGTGTAATATCGTGTTATTCTTTACCTCCCAGTTGCCGTACAGTACAAAAATTTGTGACGAAGGTGCTGTGTCCAATGTAGTCAAAATGCATCCAAAACGGATCCCGACATCAGAAACCATTAAAATGGTACAAATCTGCGATTCGATACAACAAATTTGTCTACAATAAAAATAGTGCTAAGGAGCGTCCATAAACTTCGTGGCTCGGTCTAGGGGACCTGAGGGGTTAACTGGAAAGCTACGCTGGGATACCTGGGAGCGACGGTGGGTTCCGAGCCAGGCCACGTAGCTTTCCATTCATATTATTTGTTACAGATAAAGGAGCGTCCATAAAATACGTAGCTCCATTTTGGCCTCCTGTGTACCCCCACCCCTCGCAGCCCGACGTGGCTTTTGCCTCTACCCCCTCCTTCCCCTACCACGTAGCACGTTGCTTTATTCACTTTTGATTCCAGAAAACATTTTGTACTGTTTTCTCTTGTCAGACTATTTAAATTACATACAGAGATAATTAAATGAAGGAAATAAATATTCAAATGTTATCCGTCCTGCTCTTTCTTGTTTGAGACTTGAAAGCAAAGACAATTAGTCCTACCAATTGGTTGCTAGCCAAGAGGTAGCAAGTCTGGCTGTGGGGCTGCCACATTGACGCTTCCAGACCAGCGTTTGATTTTCTGTCAGGGTTGACTCCCTTAGCCTTTGATAGTCCCCTATCAAACCTGCAAGGCAGCAGGTTCCCCTCACCTGGTTTAGCCAGTGGACCAACACTGTTGCCCGGGTGATAGCTCTTGGAGCTACCAGGTGAGAGTTGGATGTCTGGTGTGGACCAGTCTGCATGACTTGTCTTGAGTCAAGACATGGTCAGCCATGCTCGAAAGGTACTACCACTCTCAGTCACCCCAATTCTCCAAACTGTACAAAATTACAGAACATCTTGGACAGAACATGTACTGAGGATGAAGACAGACCGGATCCCACGGAAAATTCTCAAATACCATCCCAGAGGCAAGAGAGATATAGGAAGACCACCAAGAAGATGGATTGAGACCGTAACAGGCCACCAGGCCTAATACCGGACTGGAAGAAGAAGAAGAAGAAGAAATATTCAAATGCTGTTATGTGTTCTGTACATCATTTTAACTGTGAAAAACCAATGAGGTTTAATTCTAGATGGGGATACCGCTGCCTCGCGACTGTTAACGTCACGTCATCGTGACGTCGCGTTCATGTACAGTCATCCGCGTAGAAACATATATTGTGACCTCGCTACGCTCGGTCACAATAATTTAAAGCTGTACAATATCAACGTAAACTGATATCCCGAAGGTGGATCAGATGAAGGCGGCCGCAGATGTCCGATAACACAACCAATATTGCTAATCTTCGCGGGTTCACTGCCGGATGATGATGAAATGCGAGCTTCACCGGAAATATTGAACATCTGATTGTGTTATCGGACATCTGCGGCCGCTCCACCTTCGGGATATCAGTTTATGTTGATATTGTAAAGCTTTAAATTATAGTTTTCACGACTGTACGTGAACGCAACGTCACGATGACGTCACGTTAACAGTCGTGAGGCAGCGGTATCCCCATCTAGAATTAAACCAAAAATGATGTGAATCGAAAGCTATGTGGCCCATCTCGGAACACCCCCCCCCCCCAAAAAAAAAAAAGATTTGCACAGCGTAGCCTTCCAGCCGACACCTCCCCCTCCCTAGACAGAGCCACGTAGTTTATGGACATTCCCTACAACGAGTTACAGAACACACAACAGCATGCGAATATCTATTTCAATTATTTAATAATCTGCGTATGTAATTTACAACAGTCTGACAATAAAAAAGCAATACAAAATGTCATCTGGGATCACCCAGAAAAAAAGCTATGCCAGGGAGGGGGGAAAGGGGTTCACAGATGGCCAAAATAAAGCTGCGTGGTTTATGCACGCTCCCTAGGGAATAATTAAAAGGGAAAGTATTATATATTCAAACTGTTTTCGACATTTTAAAATTCTGCTCTTAATATGAAATAATTCACGCGGAAATTACACACATCTGTACATGAGGTAACAACGAACTAGCAGTTAGAGAATTACTTTCATAAAGTACCACAATTCGTACGAGAAGTAACTACAGGGAAGAAAAAAACACAATTAAAGAGGAAAAATGAAGCAAAAAATGTTACTCAAGAAAGGATTAAAAATTGAAACTACCAAGAGCAACAATGTCACATTGAAAACTGAATTCGGTGACAATGCTTCGCACGGCATGGATAATTATCTGGAAACGTAAATGGAGAGTGGAAAGAAATTCCCCAAACACGTAGCCAGCGTGTTAAAAAACATTTCGGTCTTGGAGTATTTTTTATTGTATTGTAACAGCAGTGTCTAAGAATGCGCCACACAAAGTGCTTCAGTAGGTAAATTTTAAACAATATTATTGCTGAATGTCGTGTACAATATCAGGACAGAAAGGAAAGCTTGCTGACGCCATGAAAGCTACAGGTCAACGAAAATAATGTTAAAAACAAAAGTAAAAGGTCCTTTCACCATGATTTTGCCAACTTACCGATTCTTGTCAGACGAAACAGCTGCACTTAGCTACGACAAACCACACAATGGCCGACTGCAAGCGCTCTGGTAGCCATCAGCGGAACTAACGGTTTCAAATTTTTCCACGAAACCATTCCATAAATTTCATCAATCTTACAAGAGAAACAATGCAGCATGCTTTTATTATGATTTTAATGATAGCTATTATTCATTACCATTTCATTTATAATTATTTTAAAAATGAGAACACTAATATAGAAACATTCCTGAATATTACGTGAATCAGCAGCAATAATTAACAAAATCTGGATTATGTTCTTTTCAAGTGGCTCTATGAAGTAATAACAGTCATATTATCGGCTTGTTCAGGGGATTACATTGCACTAACTACGAAAACTGCTGCACTCAGGCAATTACAGGTTGACTACAATATTTCTTGTTACGTTAGACGCTGTTTCTGCCATGATTTTTTCTTTTATTCTAATTGAAACCCCGTCAGAGCTATCAGTCCTACATAAAACTATTTTACTAGGCCTGCAGGTGCAAAACTTGAATATCTTCGCCTAAAAATGGTCCTAAGTGGACATGGGCGCCGGGAGGGGGGTGCAAGGGGGTGCACTTGCACCCCCCTGCTATGGAAGAAAGTACACAGAAAAAGATTAGGAAACAAAAATTCTATTATTAAATTCACTGTTTGAATAATAACTTAAGACGGCTAGGTTGTTGTCCAAATTTGTTCAACACCTTGTCAATAAAATCGGTATCCTTAGTTAATAAGTGCTATATGCAATGTATCAAAAAAAACAAAACAAAAAAAAAAAAAACAGATGCACCCCCCTTAAAGTAATCCTGCCGGCGTCCATGGAAGTGGAGTGCGATCCCTAGTTGTTGTTTTTATAATTAATTCGGTACGACTGGTTTGATTGTTGCTGCTGCAGCTGTAATGATGTGTCCGTTACTCCTCGTATTATTAACAGCGGACACCACCCGTCAGTGTGGCTGCGGGAGGTATTCCCCCTCCCGTCCCCTCCCCCCTCCCAACAGACCGTCCAAATTGTGGAATTTAGTTGGTTTTTCGCAATCACCTAGGTGATTTCTGGGGCGGGTCACAACATTTGCTTCATTAACTAAACATTTATTAAACAAAAAATACAATTATCACACAGAACACAAGTTACACATACCGCATGCAGATGGCAACACTTTCGTAGCTCCTCCCATTGGAGTAGGATCACCAAACAGTCTGCACTGATGAAGACGTGAGAATTAACAAGAGCTCACGAGATTCCTAAAGAGGCGACATCACCAGTGACAAAATCATCAGAAACTGGCAGAAGGGATGAAATAAATTTTTGTCACGAACAAAATGTTGTCGGTCTCAGCATCTTTATTAATCAATACTGCTTCCTTTTTTTATATACTAATTAAGTAGAGTTAGCAAAACATCTAAAAACCTCAATGATAAACTATATTAATGTACTAATTAAACTATATCACCAAGAAGTATAGTCATCACTACAACTTTAAAAATATATCAACAGGTTTATAAGCGAATATAGGGCCCATTATGCGACCATTAATTTCAGAACATGTTTTAACCCCTGTCGGGCTGATCGGTTGTGTCATCAGATGCTGACTGAATACAGCAAACTGCAGTCAGCGGACAGAACTGCAGACCTGGTTTATAACTTCAGAGCTTATCGAATTAGCTTACAGGTATGCTTTATTTTTATCAATTCATCTCTTCATTTTTATTCGGTGTAAGAAATAAATAATGAGCACAACAAGTTAAATACAGCCACTGTAGCGCGGCGAAGCTAAGTAATGTAACGTCTGTAATAGTACCTGCACCTACAAACAACATGAAAGCTAAGTAATGTAACGTCTGTAATAGTACCTGCACCTACAAACAACATGAAAGCTAAGTAATGTAACGTCTGTAATAGTACCTGCACCTATAAACAACATGAAAGCTAAGTAATGTAACGTCTGTAATAGTACCTGCACCTACAAACAACATGAAAGCTAAGTAATGTAACGTCTGTAATAGTACCTGCACCTACAAACAACATGAAAGCTAAGTAATGTAACGTCTGTAATAGTACCTGCACCTATAAACAACATGAAAGCTAAGTAATGTAACGTCTGTAATAGTACCTGCACCTACAAACAACATGAAAGCTAAGTAATGTAACGTCTGTAATAGTACCTGCACCTACAAACAACATGAGATTTCGAACTGGAGGAAATACGATGTTCCAGAAAGCTGGCAACACTGAGCGGCTCTGTGTGTTCGTGTACTTACGATATCGGGGCGTCCATAAACTACGTGGCTCGGAATAAAAAAAGGGGGGAAGTGGTTGGCTGGAAAGCTACTGCTGGCTACGTGGAAGGGGATTCCGAGGCAGACCATGTAGCTTTCCATTCATATTATTTCTCACAGTTAAAATAAGATACAGAAGAAACAACAGCATGTAAATACTTATTTACGCAATTTAATTACCTCCATATGTAATTTACAATAGTCTGACAAGAGAAAACAGTACAAAATGTCTTCTGGAATCAATAGGCAAAAACGGTACGTGTTACGCGGGTGGGGGAGAGTGGGGGGGGGGGAGACAAAAGCCACGTCGGGGCTACGTGAGGGGGAGAGGGGTTCACAGGAGGTCAAAATGGAGCCACGTAGTTTATGAACGCTCCATAGTCAGAAGCGCTTATTTTGTTACTGGAATAGCAACGTCGGCTAATTCTGTAACTATCAGTTTAATTTAAACTTTTTTTAAATTCCAGTAAATGTGTAGACGCAAATGTGATCACAAAGAAATGAATTTTAACGAAAATAATATTTCTGTCAGGGATAGTCTCTGTGTCGAATAAAGGTACCTTCTTGAATTGTACTTAAATGGACAGGGTGCCTAATTTACGTTTCTCTCTACAAATTGATTTTCAATCATTCTGAAGCAACCTCCGTGCTGTTTACAAGTTAACGCTGCAGCGCTGCACTGGAAACCTTAAATTATCACGTGGAGTCGGTCCTCAGTACATACGATGTACTTAGGAGTCTGTAGTTCCGTGTATAATGTAGTGGACACACATTGAAATCCATCGCTTGGTAAGCACTTCAAGTAAAGCCGACTAAAGTTCGAAAGGGACTTTTTTCTTACGACTTTATGCCTCGTTGACGTCGAGAACATTATGGGCGGGAAAGGGCTGAGGACAAAGAACGGGAATGAATTCGGCCGCCGCCTTGTGAAGGAACCATCCAGGTATTCTCCTGTAGTGATTTATGGAAAATATGTAAAACCAAAACCTGGGTGGCCCGACGGGGTTTCGAACTCGCGACCTAGCGATGGCGAGGCCAGAGCGTTACCACTCACCCACCACGCTCGCTATCAAACTGTTTTGAGACTACAGAATTCACTAGGGACTCGCGACTTGTGGCCGCATCTGAGTCTGGAACGCCTATTAACTTACCTCTGTTGTTCGGGTTCTCTTCTGACTCTGATGGTATTTCAGGACAGGGGGTATACTACAGGAGCCTGTACATTCAGGATGACGACAGTAGGTGCAAGTGCTGAAGTTAATTGTTTTAATTGTATATTTTTGCACTTACTACTTATTAGTAACTATTATAGAAGTTGAAGATTAGAAAATCACCATATTATTCTAGGTGTAGGTTCTAAGGGATGACGATACGTGCTGATAACAATTGGTAGGTTTCGTCATTAATATACACATAGGTAAAAATATTAGGCAGCCGTAAGTTGGTAGTAGGCAGAATTATTTTTGGAATTTAGTGCTTCTCTGGTTGAAAAAGTAGGAAGGAAGCATTACACTGAAAGTGCTAGAGTTGGTAACGAAGCATCAATGAATACCAATTAGTGTTTCAAATTGAAAAAAAACATTTTGTTTTTTTTTCAAAATTTTGAAAAAAAACATGAAAAAAAACATGGCACCGTTGTTTTTTTTTCTAAATTTGTTTTTTTTCAGAAAAACAATATATTAGATAAATTATAGTTTTATTTACATTTTACATTGTTGTTTTAAATATTACTGAATGATATAAATTATTACATAATGTTTGATAAATGTATCTCTATAGGTTACATAATATTATTCATCATCGGTGTCAGTATTAGTATCACATTCACTGGAATCAGCGCTACCAACACTAGTTTGGTCGGTGTCGGTGTTTTCACTTTCTCCTTCTGTTTCCTCTAGTTCCATCACTTCAGAAACATTTGCATTTCCTTTTCCTGGTTGTTCTTGTATTGTTCTCAGACGATTTTTAGATTTCAATTTTAAATTGTGAGCAATGTACACAATTTTGCTAGCTCTATAATTTGTCAGTCTATTCCTTTTTTTGGAATGAATGTCACTGTAAGTACTAAATGTTCTCTCAACTGCAGCCGATGTAGTTGGAAGGGTTAGAACTCTGATCGCTACTTTAGATAAGGCAGTCGACTTGCAAAGTCCTGCCCACCAAGCAATAGGAGTAAGTTTTTTCACTGAAGACCAAAGAAAAGGTTTAGAAAAAAAACCTTCTTTTGCAATATAATTTGCAAGTTCTGCCAGAACCGTGTCCTCGTCAATATCAGGAATTTTTACTGCAGCATTATAAATTTGTTCGGTGGCAAAAGTTTCATCATCTGATGTTAGATCGCATCCTTTAAACTGAGGATCTAACAAGTTCGCAATTTTGTGTACGTCATATATTGCATATTCTTTTCTGTCTTTTAATATTTCCTTGACCTTTTTTACTTCAGATAACGCCAGAAGGCTTTTGCCCATCTTTTCTATCACTTCATCTTCCATTTTTTTATATAAACTTAAAACATGAGACAGTTGAGGTGTGTCCCTTTCCACAATTTTAATAGTGTCAGATATAGGTTTCAGTAGATTACTGAAACTGGACACCTTATCCCAAAAGTCATCGCTTAACATTAATTTCTTTACTGTGCTAATCTTATTTAATGCATTTGAAAGTTCCTCTTCAATCGCCATTGCTCTAATAGTTTGTTTGTTTTCTTTTAAACTTTCGAAGCAAGACACAAGTGAGCCCCAGCGAGTTTTCACTGGCAGTTTAAGGCTTATTTTGATGCCGGTGGTTAATTGTTTTTCTATGAAGGCTGTATTAAGCTTGTGAGAGTTTTTTATGGCCTTGATACAAGCTATTGCATTCGCTGTCAGAGTCTTCAAAGGAGACAAATCTTTCATACATTCAATATTAGCTGGATACAGTGGGCTAGGCAACCATAAGTAAATAGGTTTGTCTTTTCGTATTTTGCTTCAAGTAGTTTCCAAGTTGCCTTCATATTCGCTGCATTGTCGGTCACGAGGCCAAATATCTTATGTTGTCAGTAGTATTCTCATAAGAGTTCTAGGAATATTCTGGTTTTCCCCATGACGTCATAGTGGTGGGGTGACCTCCCTCCCCTCCCCTCCCCTCCCCGCCGCGCCGCCACCTGTAAACCGCACGGCTTGTCATCACCGCTGACCTCAATTTGCACGACTATTTCCGGGATGTACCGTTAACCTATGACGCGACAGCAAGGACACTCAATCTGAGTATTTCTGACACAACGCTCCCGCAGGCGAACAGTGGAAGTATCACACGCCATTTTATTTTCAGCGCAGAATTAGCGACGTCACAGGACACCGCTATCAAGAATAACATTAGGAAATCCGCTTGCTTGTTGTTAACGTCCGTTATGAAATTTCTTCCTAGTATTTTGTCATGTGTTATTGATATATTGAAGTATTTTAATTCCTTGATTGTTAAATTACCATAAATTAAATTAAAAAATTATTTAATTTCATAGTTTTTGGGCAAAACTTATTGTTTCCTTCTGCAAATACTATTATTTGGCAGCAATAAGTCCTTACTTGAAAATCCCCCCCCCCCCACTCATCTCTTTCTTATACCTCATACACATTTTGTAAGGTCATTTCCTTCTATGGATCTAACAGCCATTTTTTTACCACTCCAATTGTCTTATTGCTCTTAACATCACATTTAATGGAATTTTCGGTGATATTTATTGGCTATTTATTTCATCCCAACATCCTCATTACCAATGTGTTACTTATACACTCACAGAGCTCTATTTCATCTGCTTCATGTCTTTCAATGATACCCAACGCGACTATTGTTGCCTTCTGCAAACAGTATTATTGGTTCAAATAACAAGTCCTGTTCGTTGTACATTATGTAAGGTCATTTATTTGTAGCTGCCATTTTTTTTATACCCACTCCAAGTTGTCTTATTACCTCAACACGCCTTTTGTGATATGTCAGTTTTAAACGCTGTTCTCTTTTTATTTCTAGTATTTCATACTCGTAATAAAAATACTATATTAATCCATCATACTCAAGGAATATAAAACAAATTTGGGTAGGGGATTCGTTAAATAAAACACATAATTTCTTGACAAATGTTACAGATTTATTGAAATTTTAAAATACATTTTATTGCAATATAATACATCATTCAATACTTATGATTCCATGTGTGTCATAGGCCTCTCTTGCATTCACATCCTGCCCCCTTTTTTTACCTGAGTCTTCACTTAATATCCATTTATTGCCTTACACGTTATGAAATTCCATGCCAAAGCATGAATACCTTTTAAACGTTGCTAATGTTTATGAGATGAGAAATATATTTATGTGGGTGACACATACTCTCTGTCACACATTGCTGTGAATAACATAGACAAGCAACATACGGGTGTATCTCAAACTCGAATGTCACGAGGGAAGAAAGAATTCGTATAAACATTAAATCTCGACAATGCCTCAGTGGTTAAGGCGTCTGACCGGAGATAGAAAGGTCTTCGGTTCGAATCCCTGTCTGGGCGGTGATTTTCATAAGCCCCTTAACCCACCTTCACCTCTGGTACAGAACGCTTCTGTGGCTCGGATTCCACGTTAAACTGTAGGTCTCTTCTAAGGATAACAACTATATGGTTGTGTACACTTTCAAAAACAAAGATTCAAAACAGAAGAAGGCCTAACGTGACCTAAACGAGCATTCATACTGCATTGAGGGGGAGGAGCAAACAGTCAGCCAGTCGGTTGAACAATTTTAATATCACAATCGTCTCTTGTCTCTGAGCTCAACATATTGCTCTATACATAAAAAACACACCAGCACTCATTAAGGGATAAGTTTTAGGAAGGATTTGGGTAGGTATAAGACAAATGGATGTAGCTATGGGCACTGTAGGTGAAACACGAGTGGTAATTGTAAATAATATACAGCAAACAGTGAGAATACTTGATGAGGATATATACACACTTTTTCTATAGTATCATTATCCCTGGAACCAGAAAAAATCCATCAGTAACAGCTACCAGGTACCACACTGTTCACATTAGTATCGCCTCGCCTCTCACACACATGAGCCATCTTTGCCATCTAGTAGCATGTGCACAAGCATGAAACTGTTCACATCAGCATCATCTCATATCACACACATAACAACAAGCCATCTAGTAATATGTGCCCCTAGTACCACAAAGGCATGAGTAGATTCAAGAGCATTTCTTAACACAGGCTGCAATGTCGTACTGTGGATCCTCACTCACAGCTACATACGTCACAAAACACACACACTGACACACACATTAGTGCATGAGATGAACCGCACATCCTACATCCAGACAAACGAGTTAAAGGAAGGTCTGACCATATTTACGCATACATACGCAGAGAGAGACATACACTGAAAGACGCACACACACACACACACACACATTAGTGGGGGAAATTAACTACACACACTACACGCAGACAGACGAGTGAAAGAAAGATATCACCATATTTACACTCTAGCTGCCGTCCCTCGCAAACAGCATTTCAATTCCAAAAACTGTGGACTTCACATTAACAATGGAACCAGAAAAAGCCATCGGTAACAGCTACCACGCAGGTACCAAACTGACTACATTAGCATCGCCTCGCCTCTCACTCAACTCAGCCAACTTAACCATCTAGTAGCAAGTGCACAAGAACGAAACTGTTCACATCAGCATCATCTCATATCACCCACATAGCCACAAGCCATCCAGTAATATGTGACCCTAGTACCATAAAGACATGAGTAGATTCAAGAGCCTTTCTTAACACAGGCGGCAATGTCGTACTTTTGATGCTCACTCACAGCTGCATACGTCACAAAACACACATTAGTGGTGGAAATGAACTACACACACTACACTCAGACTGGCGAGTGAAAGAAAGGAATCACCATATTTACACTCTAGCTGCCTTCCCGTGCACACCGCATTTCAAGTCCAAAAAACTGTGGATCCCACATTACACCACTACATACAAGCAAGGTCTGACTGTGGTTTTGTAACACAAGTTCTTCCTTCTCTGGTACATCCAATCATCACGATTTTTGCCCCGAAGGACATATAGTGAACAACCTGATAAAAACAGTTCGTACCCCAAAAATAACGGCAGCAAACTGTAAACAGAACAGTGAAATGGAAGAGTGCTTGGATTCCTGAAATCATTCCAGACGAATGCAGGGAAAGAGACCTTTAAAAGTCCATGGCCGAATCCCTCACCATTCCTTGCCATACATCCTTTCTCACCTCTAATGACAATGACATCGACGAGCCCGAAAAAAAAGCCTGATACGCTGGAAATATTAGAATTTTGGATGGTCGTTGAAATTTGTCTGCGTAACGACAGCACTGTGCCAGTAATAATACACTGTAGACTGGGATGTTAAGATAGCCGCGACAAACACCTAATTTTAAAAATTCATTCCCATCAAAGGTATGGGAAAAAAACACATCACACACGATAAAGTTACCATAATGCACTAACTGATAGTTTCATGGTCATCAAACAGACATCATAACCCACATTTTTCATAGTAAATCCCTACACATTGACAAGTTTCCAAAACGTCACCATAGATGTGCCCCTACTTAAACTGTCGTAAATTGTTAGGTCATTCATATGCGAAAGTGCGTGTTTGGATATTTTATCCACTCAGGCTTCATCACCTAAAGTCTAATGCCAGATTGTGGTCATGGCCAACTTAGGCTCCATACACCACTCAGAATTATTCTGCCAATATCCATTCTAACATCATTATACGCCATATACAGCAATCCCAACACTCTTCATACCTTCCAGTCACATCCAGCCCATCGCCAACACACCTCAGTGTTTATCCCATTAATAGTGTTAATCAGACACAATTGATTACATGTACCATCAACAATCAGGTCACCAACACGACTCATCCACACCACAACCCTTTCAGCCATTCATTAACAGTGGCCCAACAGGTACCATGAGTTGCAATAGACACTTGACTATCAGCAGATACCAGAACCCCTCATATTCATACTAGACCCCACCAACAAATCCATACGTCTCCACACACAAGCACAAAGAAACTTAAGTGGAGTTACAGCAAATCATACATCCAGACAGATGAGTTTAAGTCATGTATCACCATATTCACACATACAGACACAGAGATAGACGCACACAAATTTACATTTCCATGCCTACAGTGATATCGACACAACAACCATCCCAATTACGGCAACGAAAAGTGGTGTAAAACCCCAATGGCTCATGACTAACCAAAAAATCATCAGTAACATGTGTGCAAGGTACCAAATTCTTCACATCAACATCGTCTCATTTATCTCACACTACAGACATCTCTACCATCCAGTATCATGTGTCCTAGGTACAAAACTGTTCACATCAGCACCACCACGTTTATTCCACACCTAAGCCTTTTCGGACATAAAGTAACATATGCCCCAGGTTCCATGAGTAGCAGTAGACACTTGGTCATCAGACAGATGTCATAATTCACATATTCATACTAGGTCTCACCAAGATATCCATACGTCACCACATATAAGCACACACAAACATAAGTGCAGGATCATCACATCATATATCCAGACAAACGAGTTGAAGGAAGGTATCACTATATTTACACATTCATACACAGAAAGAAGCACACACACGTGTATTTCTATGCCTACAGCGATCTCGACACAGCAACTAGACCAAGCATGACAACGAAAAAGTTGAACAGACATGACACATGACTGGCCAAAAATCATCAGACAGACGTGTTAGAGTGTGTGCAACGGATGACATGTTGTAGCCATCCATCCCAATACTTATGCCATATGGATTATTCATCACACCCAATTGATTGCATGTATCATCAACACATAAGTAGCCAGTCATTGTGAAATCTCAAAGTAGAGTATAATAGTATCATGATAGACACACAACCACATAGAAAGACACACACACACATGCCCATGCATACACACAATTCCATACATCACTACACACATACAGGAAACTCTAGGAAAGGGACTGAACACCCTACATTCAGACCGAATAGGTGCGGCATGTATGAAGTATGATATGTCTTTGTCACACACATCAGTGCTCATCACACCCAACTGATTACGACCACCATCAACACTGATGGTCACTGATGGTGAAATCTCGATATGGAGTAGACTCCTATCAACATAATTAGACACACAACCACATAGGAACATGCACACACACATATGTCCATGCATACACCACAATTCTATACGTTACCTCAAACATACAAGTAACTAGAGGAAAGGAACTCCACACTTCACATCCAGACTGAGATGTTACAGGATGGTCAGAGGACAGCATGTCTTTACAATACACCCTCAATGCTCACCACACTCACCTTATTTCATGTGCTATCATTATAGATGGCTACTGGAACTAAACTCTTGTACACTGTTTGGTCAAAGTCATTTGTTAAAAGCAGCTTCTGAAAGACTTATTTGGGTCAACCTGCCCAGGCGGGCGTGGCGAGACAGGGCCCCCACCTCACAGCGGGCGCGTATATCGTGTTTGTAGGTCGGTATACCGGCGCTCATAACCGCTTTCGCCCGCTTCGAAATTCCGGTCCTCGGTCCTACAAATGCGGTTACCGGTATTAGGCCCCAGTCGGAAAAATGCGGTTATTCGTCGAAGACCGCGATTTTAGATCCGGCATATTGCGGTATTTCTGTCCGTGAGGAGGGGGCCCTGTCTCGCCACGCCCGCCTGGGCAGGTTGACCCAAATAAGTCTTTCAGAAGCTGCTTAATGTGAAGTCCACAGTTTTTGGAATTGAAATGCTGTTTGCGAGGGACGGCAGCTAGAGTGTAAATATGGTGATATCTTTCTTTCACTCGTCTGTCTGCGTGTAGTGTGTGTAGTTAATTTCCACCACTAATGTGTGTGTGTGTGTGTGTGCGTCTTTCAGTGTATGTCTCTCTCTGCGTATGTATGCGTAAATAGGTCAGACCTTCCTTTAACTCGTTTGTCTGATGTAGGATGTGCGTTCATCTCCTCCACTAATGTGTGTGTGTGTGTGTGTTTGTGTGCGTCTTTCTGTGTATGTCTCTCTCTGCGTATGTATGCGTAAATATGGTCAGACCTTCCTTTAACTCGTTTGTCTGGATGTAGGATGTGCGGTTCATCTCATGCACTAATGTGTGTGATCAGTGTGTGTGTTTTGTGACGTATGTAGCTGTGAGTGAGGATCCACAGTACGACATTGCAGCCTGTGTTAAGAAATGCTCTTTGAATCTACTCATGCCTTTGTGGTACTAGGGGCACATATTACTAGATGGCTTGTTGTTATGTGTGTGATATGAGATGATGCTGATGTGAACAGTTTCATGCTTGTGCACATGCTACTAGATGGCAAAGATGGCTCATGTGTGTGAGAGGCTGAGGCGATACTAATTGTGAACATGTGTGGTACCTGGTAGCTGTTACTGATGGATTTTTTCTGGTTCCAGGGATAATGATACTATAGAAAAGTGTGTATATATCCTCATCAAGTATTCTCACTGTTTGCTGTATATTATTTACAATTACCACTCGTGTTTCACCTACAGTGCCCATAGCTACATCCATTTGTCTTATACCTACCCAAATCCTTCCTAAAACTTATCCCTTAATGAGTGCTGGTGTGTTTTTTATGTATAGAGCAATATGTTGAGCTCAGAGACAAGAGACGATTGTGATATTAAAATTGTTCAAACCGACTGGCTGACTGTTTGCTCCTCCCCCTCAATGCAGTATGAATGCTCGTTTAGGTCACGTTAGGCCTTCTTCTGTTTTGAATCTTTGCTTTTTGAAAGTGTACACAACCATATAGTTGTTATCCTTAGAAGGAGACCCTACAGTTTAACGTGGAATCCGAGCCACAGAAGCGTTCTGTACCAGAGGTGAAGGTGGGTTAAGGGGCTTATGAAAATCACCGCCCAGACAGGGATTCGAACCGAAGGACCTTTCTATCTCCGGTCAGACGCCTTAACCACTTAGCCACTGTCGAGATTTAATGTTTATACGAATTCTTTCTTCCCTCGTGACATTCGAGTTTGAGATACACCCGTAAGTTGCTTGTCTATGTTATTCACAGCAATGTGTGACAGAGAGTATGTGTCACCCACATAAATATATTTCTCATCTCATAAACATTAGCAACGTTTAAAATGTATTACATGCTTTGGCATGGAATTTCATAAAGTGTAAGGCAATAAATGGATATTAAGTGAAGACTCAGGTAAAAGAAGGGGGGGGGGGGTAGGATGTGAATGCAAGAGAGGCCTATGACACACATGGAATCATAAGTATTGAATGATGTATTATATTGCAATAAAATGTATTTTAAAATTTCAATAAATCTGTAACATTTGTCAAGAAATTATGTGTTTTTTATTTAACGATATCCCCTACCCAAATTTTTTTTTATATTCCTTGAGTATGATGGATTAATATAGTACTTTTATTACGAGTATGAATTACTAGAAATAAAAGAGAACAGCGTTTAAAACTGACATATCACAAAAGGCGTGTTGAGGTAATAAGACAACTTGGAGTGGGTATAAAAAAAATGGCAGCTACAAATAAATGACCTTACATAATGTACAACGAACAGGACTTGTTATTTGAACCAATAATACTGTTTGCACAAGGCAACAATAGTCGCGTTGGGTATCATTGAAAGACATGATGCAGATGAAATAGAGCTCTGTGAGTGTATAAGTAACACATTGGTAATGAGGATGTTGGGATGAAATAAATATCACCGAAAATTCCATTAAATGTGATGTTAAGAGCAATAAGACAGTTGGAGTGGTAAAAAAAAATGGCTGTTAGATCCATAGAAGGAAATGACCTTACATAATGTGTATGAGGTATAAGAAAAAGATGAGTGTGGGGGGGGGGGGATTTTCAGGTAAGGACTTATTGGTGACAAATATCACAAGAGTCGCGTTGGGTATCATTGAACGACATGACGCAGATGAAATAGAGCTCTGTGAGTGTATAAGTAACACATTGGTAATGAGTGTGTTGGGTTGAAATAAATAGCCAATAAATAGCACCGAAAATTCCATTAAATGTGATGTTAAGAGCAATAAGACAATTGGAGTGGTAAAAAAAAATGGCTGTTAGATCCATAGAAGGAAATGGTAATAGGTTAGGGGTACATCCCAGAAATAGTCATGCAAATTGAGGTTAGCGGTGATGACAAGCCGTGCGGATGACAGGTGGCGGCGCGGCGGGGAGGGGAGGGAGGTCCCCACCCCCCCCTTCAAGGTCAAAAAAGGTCCCAGCTCTCTCCTTAGAACACTACTGACGCAATTCTTTTAATTTTTTTGATGAAAAAATTCTTTTACATCTTTATTTGTTGTAAACAGTCTGATAGCATAATTGAAAAACCTCCGTACTTGTAATGCAAAAGTTTGTAGACAACGTATCATTAATTTTTATAGTCTTCCCATCCCCTGTACGATCAAGTATCTCGAAATATTTGTTGAGATTCATTTTATCGGAATGATACTGATAAAAAACAATATTTTTGAATACTTGATTTGAATGACAATTACCCTTCCAAGAGAATTCATTTCCTTCTATTTTATCACTGTAAAGTGGTCTGTCACTAACAGGCGGTAACTGTTTGATATCCTCAAAAAAATACATAACCACTCCACCAAATGGTTCATCTTGTCTTGAAGGAATAGCTCTTCGTAATCGTAAATCAATTTTCCTCAAAAGACTGCATACAACCATACCAATTTCATTTATGATCAGAAATTTACACTCATGAATTTCCTCTTGAAATTGATCAAGTGAATGTAAACTGAGCTCTTATTACTCATATTAATTCATATTAACTCATATTAAAAGTTTGGAATGTATTGTTGAACCATTTATATTGACAGCAGCGGCTCCAGCTGCCGCAAGCAATAGATAAGATGATGGTACCAATGGCTGAGTCAATCAAATAGTAAACTAATTAATTAATGTACTTTTTCCATATCCAGCTTTCCCTTGAACAACAATTCTTTTAATTGGAAGTTCTTCTTCATAACCTTGTAGATAATTGTTTTACAAATATATTTATCAGTTATTGTTTTTCATTAGAAAAAACGATATTCGTTGGTAAGTTATATTGAGTGTAAACATTTCTGATTTTCTGCTAATTTTTCATTTTCAATAAAATGTTCTAATATATTCAATACTTGACCATTTGAAATAGTATGCCAATTATATTTGATATTGATTTCTCTTCTACCTAATTATTACTTGGTCCTGCGGCTACATTCATCCAGTCGTATGGTTTCATTTACTTCTACTAGGTCTATTCTTCAAAATCTTCTTCGTTTTTTAAATTTTTAGCACATAATGTAAATTATTATTCAAAATATATTCATTTGGTAGTGAGTGCGCTTTAACACTTCCACCATATTCACCTCGGGTAAGCGAAATGTGCCAATGTCTGAAATTGGAACTTACTATATAGAACACAGCTAACACGGTTGAAAGACAGATGGTGACAGTTTGTTTTCCAATTACACTAGCGACGTCGCCAAAGGCGGATTGCACAGTTGCAAAAAGTCTGCACTCGACGGCCGAGCCTTGTGGATTACCAGATTAACTTCGTTTACAACAATACAAAGTGCCCAAATGTGAATTATCGTTATATAACAACGAACCACGTGGTTGAGCGTTAATGTTTGGTGTCCTAGTATTTGGGAGGACGCGAGTCGACTTCCGTCCGGGGCATTCAGATTTAGATTTTCTGTGGTTTCTGAAAATTACTTCAGGTGAATGCCGGGGTTGATCCTTCGTAAACACCACCAATTTCAGGATATCGGGCGGAGGTTTCGGACCCCGCCGTCAACCAGCATACAGTTCACTGTTAAAGTAATATTATTGTAATAGGAAGAGCGTCATTCTGCTCAATGTTGGAGCAACATTATATATCTGATATAGTTTCCAACTGAGTGCATGGGTCGCCAATACCTTTCTTGTGTCAAACTATCTTCACGTAGGCACTAAGGATCAAAGGTCTGTGTCCGCTCTAGGGCATCCGTGGTTTCTCTTAAACATTGTGTTTGTTTTGTGGAGCAAATCAGTAATGACATACAGAATCATTGATACACCTGTGTATGGAATCGAAAAAGTTCTAGCTTTATGGATGGGAATGGCCGGAAGCTGTTAGAAAAACTGTCACTCGTGAAATCCTCACTTTTCAGAATTCAGCGTGGTAAGCAATGAAGACCTTTTCTTCTGTTATCATTTCGAGTCTAAAGTCAGGCAAAAGTGGCTTTCATTGACTCTTTGTGTATATCACGTGTTGATGGTAAGATTTTTAAATTGCATTTGGCCTGGCTATCAACTGTTTTTGTATTTACTGCGTTGTTAACATTTGTAATTGCATTACTATTATTATAGTACGGACAATACAGAACGTGAGGACCCTATATTACCGCCGCCGACATATTTACGGATAATATCACGATCGAAAAATTATGTTTTGCCAAGTAAGAGAAGATGATTTTTAAGATTAATTAAATGCCTAAATACGCTACCTGGTATCGTGAAGAAAAGAAATCTGACTTATCCCAGTGCCCAAAAACAAAAAAAATGTTTCTATGTACTACATTCAAAATTTAAAGGAGCTATTGAAATAAGAATTCAGTGTAATAGGTATCGAAAGTAATATTACAATAGTGCAGTGTGAGGTTCATGCCACACTCCATGAATATGTATAGTCTTCGACTTACTATATTCAGATTATTTTTTCAGTGTATCTTCAAATGTAATGATTAACTCAATACATTTTACCTAAGTAAGAAGTAAGTTCTCGTTAAGAATGGCAACAGAAAATTGAATAGCAATAAAAAAAAAAATATCTGAAACTGTTCAAGAAAATAATTTTTTTTGACACTCTAGAAAGGTATTGCAGGCTAGTACACGAGTCTCCAATTGCTAGAAATCTTAAAGTTACAGCGTCTTTCAGTAATTGAAATCGCCTCCTAAAATTGAGTGTTCAGTGGCTCAATTAATGATTTTAGAAACTCTACCGTTGTCATTATCGTAACATTTGTTTATTGTATCCTCGATGGCTTCATATCTCATGTCTTCCATGAGTTTCTCACCATGCTGTATTCCATTAAAATACAATTTCCATATCCACCAAATCAATATTCATTTAGGTTTCTAATATACAATGTGATATATCACAATGAAAGTTGCAGCTACTCCTGTGCGTGAAATGTCCACGTTGGTTTCACGAAAAGACAATGCCTGGATAGTTTTCCGCGCAATCCTGGCTGGGTTGCGCTGCCACGCGCGGCAGCCGCGGTCGTCAATAGAAGTGGTTCGCGCGGCAAATAACCTGTTTGGCGCGCTCGAACATGGCTCGCGCGGCAACCGCACATAGTCGCCAGCAGCACCGTGTGTGGCACGTTGTGCCGCCTCGCCCTCGCTAACGTCTGTTTCCCGCAGATAGCAGTAACAAGCAGTTTTAAATCGCGCGAACCAAATTAATTTTTGAAAGTTGTTTAACATTGTTTACTCTTCGGTCCGGCAGAACTTCGATCGAGCGCATACCCGCGTCCTGCTAGGGAATCGGGGCAGCTTCCCCCCCCCCCCCCCTGACGTACCTGGCTTCGCGCTTGGTTAAAAGTAACGTTAAATGTACCCAACAATGTAAATGTCAGAAGACCGAATAAAACTTAATATTTGTTTATCTGTAATCCTAGAGCACTCAAGATTCTTGCTATCCAAATTATCAAAACTCATAATTATCTTAATATTCAATAAATTACCCGAATCCTCTCCCACAACAGATCCTCGGTTTAATAATACTGAAGTATTTTTATACGAAATTTTACGAACTGAAATTGAAATAAATTAATTAACGACGCGCAATGACAGAATGGCAACGATCCCTTGATCCCACTCAACCTCCTATTCGGTATTATGTGCATTTTACGTCGACTCTGGCAGGATCACGGATTGCGAGTTAGCGTCATCAACATCACCCAAGGATGCCAACAATTTTTCTTCAAATAACTTAAAGCACTGCCAACGATAGTGATATTGAAATTGAGAAAATTGAACTGTGCCATCTGAGACATATATAAGCTTATCCAAGTGTCTGCGTGTTATCTAATTGTAAAACATGTTTGTCAAGAATTCGCCTTACGACTGTGGAAAACCGACCGAGTCCACGGTGGTGATACCATAATGCGCTGAGCCAACACTGAGTAAAAACATTCAACATATTATCAGTGCTCAGCTAGCTCATATCTTCACTGAGTTTAAGTAATTACAACTGATTCAGTGTAGCGAAGAGGAAGCGTAATTGGGCCATCTGATTCTTGGACTTTTTATGACTGTTTTGGTCAATCTGTCCAATAATTGTAGAATATTAGATGAGGATATTGTCGCATACAGATTATCTAAATCTCCACTCGGCTTTGATGCAATTTCAGATGGTGCGAACAAAATAACAGACGCACACTACACAAACTGTGACTTAATGTGTAAAATAAATAAGAAAAAGCCATACATTTTTCAGTTTGAAGTAACCTATTTACGTATCATAACATTTATCTGTGTTAAAGATTAGGGGTAACTGTACAGAATAACATTAACTCTAATCCAAACATAATCCCTGTAATTACAAGGCAAACACCAGCCTGTGTTTTGCACGATGAATTGTATCTTAGAGGTTTCTGTTGAGATGTCTCAATTGTAGTACAGTAGCAGCATCTGAAATCTCTTTCTTTTTATTTCTTCCATACATCCGCTACAGTGTAACACCTGCTTCCAACACACTAGGCACAGATTCGATGCCCGGTTCGTCCACCCATATTCCTCCAATGCGTCCTGGAAAAGACTATGGCGGATTTCTTTTTCGCTTTCATAATCCTCTCCCCACTCTAACGACCTCTGTGTCGATGAGCCGCAAAGCCTTAACATATTTTTTTTGTCTTTCCCTACAAATCCTGCGTTTACCTGACCCCTGTACTAACTAATTAATTAATTAGACATTTCTTAAAACAGGCGAAACTATACTATCTTTCGTTCTGTCACATTCTTCCTAAATTTTTCCTTCATCTGTTCATATTTTTCCGCTTCCCTCCATGCCACAATAATTCAACTTTCTTTCCGGATTCGTCTGGAAGGTTCTATCTGAGTCCTAGATGCTTCTTTGAAGTGGCCTGTTTCTGATTTTACTTGTTGGCTGTTATGCCTCAGACTAGGCGTCGGGACGGAGGGAAAGCTACGCTCACTTTCTCCGCATCCTGTCCCACAGCACAAAAAACTCTGAGTCCACATTCCACATTGCTCTTCAATAGGCCCGAAACGAATAGCAACAGCGTAAACGAGAAATCTTTTAGTTTCAAATATTTATAAATTTTTAAATCTGTATGTATCGAGCACAGCATTTTATAGTTGTGAATCATGGCCTTTAGGAATTCGAAAAAGAAGGAAAATTGAGGCTGAAAATTAAGTGGACAGATGAAGTACGAAGTGAACGTGTTTTGGAATTCATGGCCGAGGAAAGATGTTTGTAGAAGAGTCTCACAAAATGATGATGGATCAAATTTTAAGACATGTGGGATTGGTTCATTTGTTAGTTGTTGGAACATCTTAAGGAAAAACTGCAGAAGAAAAACAGGTTAGACTATATATAATATCCAGTAAATAATGGTTAACCCTTCATCTGTCGAAAGCCCTTATCGGTTCGTGACCTATCAAATATAAAATTTTGACCTTAACAAAGGTGTCACGGTTTTCAAGTTATGACCTGGCAGGTCGAAAAAACTCATATCGGAAGAAAAGAATGATTCCAGATATAATTCATAATTAGTATGTGAACTGGGATACTTAATGGGCCTTATGAGCTGCCAGCCACGTTAAGTGGACAAATTTATCTAGAAATTTTACAAAATGAACTGCCCGAACTGTTAGCAAATGTGCCTCTAGCAAGGCCGAACATGATGGGTGCCCAGCCTCTGTGGTGTACGAATGCGGCAACATTTCGACCGAGCTTATCCACGAAGGTGGATAGACCGGCGAGTTCGCCTTGCATCCACAGCAATACGGATGATCATGCACGCATTAGTTAATTGGTGCCGAGCGGATTGTCACCGGTTTGTAATTTTTAAAATAAAAAAATATTAATTATTGTCATTAATGTCTGCATTTGTAGAAATGGCATGACATAATCCGAACGCAGGTGATGTGTGACTAAACGTTCACTCCCAGAACACTTTCTCTGATGTGAAAATTTTATATTTGGTAGATCACGATAGGGCCTTTCGACAATTATTTACCGGACACCATAGATGAAACATATAATTGAAGCGTATGTTGGAATGGGTATGATGAGATGAAGAGATTAGCACAAGATAGGAAGAGACGGAGGATTGCATTAAGCCAGTCGAGAAACTCATTGGTAGGTAAGGTTATTAACGAGGAATTTTGAGAACAGCCTAGTGGACAGCGAAAATGAGGCTGTAACTTTAGAGACAGACGGTATTCTGGAAGTGGAAACGGAAAAAAGGCAGTGTCACCAAAGAAATTGCTCCTCGTTAGATGCCAAATGTTGGGTAAAGAAGCCACACAGGACCGGAAAAGCTGAAGAGGTCAGTTGTGTCAGTTTCCTTATATACTTTGTTGTATAAGTGGAGTGAAAAACGTAGTGCCGTAACAGCACAAGTTTCCTGAAAAATTTGATTCGTGATAGTCAAGGGAATCTCTATTACATTTATTTTTCTTTATAACGGCTCGTTCACGACTAAGTCATTAAAGCCGGGAGAGGGTAATGAAGAACAAAATTGCCAAAGGATTAAATGAATAAATCATCCTGGCATTCACCTGGAGTGATTCCGCGAAAGGATGGAAAATTAAAATCAGGATAGTCGGACGGAGATCGAACCTGCATCCTCGAAAAATCTCCGAAGGTGCCCCATTATGCTCACTTCTGCTACATAATAGAACGATTTGTTCCATGACAATAGTCTATCGACGATGATTTAGTAAAAATTCCTATTAATCCACAGTCTCTTTTTTTTACGTTTTGTTACATATTGTCTTCCTTCCAGTAAGTTTAAAACTATTTAAATTTTTCCATTTCTTCGTTTGTAAATATGAACTATGCTTCAAACTGAGGAAATATTAAAATAACTATCATGAGTATTTAGTAACAAATAATTTATCTTAAAACTACGTCTCGAATTATATCGTACTTAATCAATTTATAAATAATTTCAGTCAATTTTTATTTATTGGTCCTTCTTTAAGTTAGAATAATGACAATCCATCAGCTAACAGTAACCCTGCGAGTGCTGAGACGTCGCCTCACTTGGTACGACGACCTGACAGTGGGCGGCCGCAAAAACCAATGATGAGTAAAACACCAAGGTTGCGAAGAAGAAGATTGGCTAACGGTAAGATATTTCGAAGATAGCCTGTTACTAAAGAAGAAATCCACTTTTCTGCCTAATCCAGTTAATGGAGTCAGCAAAATATATCCACGATCAATAGCACCTGTTCGAAGAACAAAATTGGTAAACTATGCTTTTTTTTACTGTGGTATTTAATTTTTATGGTGTTTAAATGTTACAACACATAGCACTATTGCGCTAGGAAGTGTACATACTTACTCTCTATCGAAAAAAAACATCATTAAACGAGTGTTAAATCTACTGTAATGTCATACGGGAAATAGTCTGATCAAGATATTAAGTGCAGTTCGCATTGCAATTGTATGCGCATATTTAAATAAAATAATTTTTAAATATAAAGATTTTGTCCAGTACCGATGGGATGTCCCACAATTCAGTATGAATTATTTTCTCCAACAAACTTTAAATAAAAATAAAGTCACTGTCCAAAAAAATAATTTCAATGTAAAAAAAGCGAGGTGTGCTAGTTATCAGTTTTTTGTATGGCTAGCTTTTCGTAAAGGTAAAAGAATTATGAATAGTAAGTAGAGAGCACCCCATGTTTTTTTTTTTAGTTTTTTTTTTACATTAATTTTTTGTTCAATGACCTTATTCTTATTTTAAGTTTATTTAAGAAATTGAGTCATACTGAATTGTGGGACATCCTATCACTGTTGATATTCTTGATAATCTTTATATTTAAAGATTAATTTTAACTTCTTAATTCACATTGTTACGAAAGCGTGTTTTTAGGTTTTTACATCATAAAATTAGTTTTAACATTTCGTTCAGATTTCTACTAAAGCACGTTTTTTTTTTTTAGTGGTTGATTTTTCTCCGCTAATCTTCTTTTTATTTGTATTACAGTTTCATTTTTTATTATTATTCCCACCAGTAATGAACAGAGGTCCGATAGTAGGGTAAAAGTAGAAGACTAATCTTCAATATTAGTATAAACTAACTCGAAACGACGTCGTGAACACATCAGCGTAAGTGACAGCGCACACTATCGTTTTGAGTTGTTACTGATAAACTAATGAGCCTACCAGCACATTGCTGTGAAATTATTGTATTGTCATCTGTTCTTAAAACATGCGAAAATTTTCAAATAATCATTGACGTCTGGAAGTGTAAATTGTATGCTTATGGCATTGTTGACCGAGAAATCTCCGAAGGGTCCGGCCGCCAAGTAACAAAGATTTTTCGAATTGCCTCGCATGCGCACTCATTTCGCAGTAATCCTAGCGTACTTCACATAAACAAAGCAAGGCTTTGTCAGAGGTGGTCAGTTACAAACCCGACATTCGAACCGGAGACGGTACGTTAGCCGACCTCGGCCGAGTCAGCCATACAATCAGGACTGACACATGCCTACGCTGACACCAAACAGTCTGCAAGTGGGTTAAACCAGTTTTCTGCTGTTACTGTTAAAGTAATTAAGATACCAGGATATCTGAAATTATTGTATTGTCATAGGTTCTTAATACGTGTGTAAAATTTCAAACAATTCGGACGGCTGGAAGTGGATGAAAACTTAATGGAAACGTTCAATAACACTCAAAACTTTTCTGTTGTTACTGTCAAAGTAAGGAGAATACCAGGACATAGTTATGAAATTACTGTACTGACATCAGTTCTTAATACGTGTACAAAATTTCAAACAATTTAGACGTCTGGAAGTCGGTGAAAATTGATATCAAAGATTCCGTTACATTCATACATACAGGTCAAGCTAATATAAAGCATGCAATAAAAGATGTGTACCTGGATTCTATTAGTTATTCTTAGTTTAAGGCATGTAGACATCAGTGTTTTGTTTCTAGTGCATGTTTATAAGCAGTAACGGTACGGTATACAATTTGGATAATTGGAAATGGCAGTATAACTTTTCTAATGGTCTCACATATGCCATTGTGCAACCGTAAGCTAAAGGATAAATATATGAATAATAGTTCCCTTTGTCTCTTTTCTATATCGGACCATTTACATTACAGAGATCACTATTACTTTTTTAAACAAAAAGTTCAATGTTGTTTACGTTTTCTAACGTACGTCAGAATTTAAACATTGGAAAGTCTTAATATGACAGATGCGACACCCGGATTTCAACGAAGTCGACACAGGAAATCCTGGAGTGGATTTCACATTGCTCGGTGACTCGTTCTATTAGTCAGGAAAACCCCAAGTAAAAGTTTTCTCCTACAGCCTACCCAAGTAATGCCACGCTTTTATTTTTTATCGTGCTTCTAAGTTACTACCATTTATTGTTTTTCTGATCTTTTGGAGGCCGTTTATCTGTAGAAAATATTATCTTCTACGAATCCCGGCCTGGAATCATTTAACATATTCAGAATTTCAATTTCGTTTATCATGCTTTGTTCGAGATGAGAACTAAATACAATGTCATAGGAGGATGATGAAACAATAGAGAAAATATATCCTGAAATTGAAATTGAATCCAATAGAACAATGAAAAGGGTAATAGAAGAGATAGTAGGTGAAGATCAGTTGGGGTTTAGGAAAAACCATGGTACAAGGAAAGCAATTCTGACTTTGAGATTAATACTTGAAGGGCGCATCAAGAAAAAAAAAATATATCAGTTAAAAAGAGGGTGACACATGGTTGTAGCCTATCCCCAATAATAAACTTGTATGTAGAGGAAGCAATAAAGGAAGCGAAACAAACATTTGAATGTGGTCTAAGTGTTCAAGGAGATAAAATCAGTATGTTGCGATTGCTGATGACGTTGTCTTGTTAGCAGAACAGGCTGAAGATATTGAGAAGTTACTTTATGTCAAAACAAAATACTGAAGGAAGATTTTGGACTAAATATAAACAAAAGCAACACAAAAGTGATGAAATGTAACGGGATTGATACCAATAATAGTAGATTAAATATCAAAATAAGATCCGATGCGATGTGCAAGTGAATTCTGCTACTTGGGAAGTAAAATTACAATTGATGACCGAAGCAGGAATGATGTTAAAAGCAGAATAGCACTAGCAAAAGGAGACTTCATGAAAAAAAAGAAATATTTTGGTTTTAAATATTCATCAGGACTTAGAAAGAACATATTTAAAACTCTATGTGTGGAGCACAGCTCTTTATGGTAGCGAAGCATTGACTTTAGGAATACCACAAAGAAGGAAAATTGAATTATTTGAAATGCGGTGCTATAGAAGGATGCTGAAAATAAAGTGGACAGATTAAATACGAAATGAACGAGTTCTGGAAGTGATGGGAGAGGAAACAAGTTTGCGGAAGAGTCTTACAGGAAGAAGGGACAGGATGATAGCTCATATTCTGAGATATGCAGGGTTGGTTAATTTGTTAGTGGAAGGAACATTTGAAGGTAATAACTGTAGAGGAAGACAGATTAGAATAAATGAAACAGAAATTGAGGACGTGGGTTTTATTGGGTATATTGATATGAAAAGGTTAGCACAAGATAGGAAGGGATAGAGGATTGCAAAAAAATAGACGAGAGACTGATGACAGAAAAAAGCCATATCAGGGAGCTTCAGTGAATATTTTTGGTCAGTACTAAGTATTACTGAGCGCACGTAAGTGGAAACCTTTCGTGGCCATAGGTGCGCCGAATAAGAAAATACGCAATTCACAGATGAATTATCATTAGTTTATTTTCGGAACAATCGGTAACATAATTGATTTTATAACAAATCAATAATTAACAACTCATACAAAACTAAACTATAGTTTGTAAAAATTGCAACACCTGGAAGGAAACATGTGACTACCATGAAAGTTATTCGACAGACGAGGGACATGACAATACACAGAGCTGTGTGAAGTCGCAATCAGAAAGAGCCTGCATACAAGGCATCGACAATGGTCGCAGAAGTACCTACAGTACTCATTCGACGAGGCATACTGACATTTACTTGCACGGCTCTACACAGACTCAACGCGGTGTATCATTGACCCGTTCGGTCACACAGTAGAGGGTTCTACTGGGCCTACGTCAAAGCCATTTCGCTGCGATCTTCACCACGTATTATGGTTCCACTGTTCTACACACCCTCCGGTTTTGTAACGATTGAGACCATTCCTTCTGGATGTTGAAATTTTCACAACCAGTAGTCGCTTATGCTTATGGCTTTACGCCTCGTCGACGTAGAGGTCATTAGAGGCGGGAAAGGACTGGGGTCAAGTAACTGGGAGGAATTCGACCATGGCGATTTAAAAGAACCATCCCGGCATTCGCCTGGAGTGACTTCGGGAACCATGGAAAACCAGAATCTGGATTGCAGGAAGGGGATTCAAACCCACATCCTCCCGAATGCCACTAGTGATCTCACAGACCTGGTGGCTGGTCCCTAGCGTAAGGATTTAAGAAGTTGTGCAGGGATCTAATCAATTCCGACTGCCTTATTTGCTTTCAAGTCATTCAGAGCTCTATTAAATTCTGTCCTAAAAACAGGATTAATGTCATTAATGTTGACATCGCCTTCCTTTTCCATTACGCTATTCTTCAAGTCGTCCCCATCATAAGATTCTCAATATATTCCTTGCATCGGTTAGCTTTATCGATAGAGCTTAAGAGGTTTCCCATCAGCAGCTTTAATGTTCACACCTCTTTACTTCATTTCTCCAAAATTTTGTTTGATCTTCCTATATGCAACATCTACTTTACCTACGGCCTTTTCCTTTACGCTTTTCTCTTACTTTTTTGCATTTCCTGTTTATTTGATTTCTAAATTGTCTGTATTGCTCTCTTCCTGTTTCATCCCGAGCATTTTTGTGCCTTCTCCTCTGATCCATCAGTTCAAAAATTTCTTCTGTGATCCGAGGTTTTCGGGCAGATTGTTCCCTAAAGCCTAATGTTTCTTTACCAGCTTTCATTATTTCGGTCTTTAATTCCTTCCATTCGTCCTTGGTTAAGCTCCTTTCAGAAATACTTCTTAGGCATAAGTCTACCATTTCTACAAATTTTTCTCTTCGTACTAGATTGTTTCAGTTTATTCACTTTCAGTATGTTCTGCTTATGCTGCTTCTTTATTCGTTTGAATTTCAGCCTGCACTTCATTACTATCAAATTATAGTCAGGGTCTATGTCTGCTCCTGGGTACGCTTTACAATTTAGAACTTGATTTCTGAATCTCCGTTTGACCATCTAGCTGATATCTACCTGTATCCCCAGGACGGTTTCTAGGTGTATATCCTTCTTGCATGGTTCTTAAACAGTGTGTTTGCACTACTAGCTTATATGTTACACAAAATTCTAACAACCCTGCTTCCTCGCCTCATTTCTTTCTCCTAGACTCAAAACTTCCTACACTATTCCACTCTTTTCCTTCTCCCACTATTGCATTCCAATCACCCATGATTATTAGATTTCCTCCCCATTCACATATTGGATTATTTCTCCAATTTCAGCGTATATTTTGTCTATTTCTTCGTCATCTTCCTGTGACGTTGGCATATACACTTGTACTAACGTGGGTGGGGCGGGCTTAGTTTCTAACCTCATCAAAATAATCCTGTCACTAAACTGTTCATAATAACTCATCCGTTTCATTACAAAGCCTTACACCAGTGACTCCATTGACAGCTTGTGCTGCCTAAGTATCCTGTGTTCCCCAGACCAGAAATCCTGTGCGTCCTTCCATTTGATCCCACTAATCCCAACAACATTTCACTTAAGTCGCTCCATCTCCATTTTTAAGTTTTCTAATCTACCTGCCTTATTCAGACTTCTAACATTCCACGCTCCGACTCGTAGAATGTTTCTATCCATTCTGATGACTTCTCCCAGAGCAGTCGCCACCCGGAGATCCAATTGGGGTTTATTTTACCTCCGGAATATTATACCCAGGAAGAAGCATCATGATATATTAATATGAGAAGATCAAATTTCCTCGGATACACTTTGGGTCTTAAATGCAGTGGTTTCCCGTTGCTTTCTGCATCCCTATGCCGTTGATCATTTCTGATTCATCCGCCTTTAGGGGCCGTTTCCAACCCCAAGGGCAAGAGGGTGCCCTGACCGCTCCCGCTCTTCCGCCCTCCTTTCGGAGGCCGTTGGCAAGCAGTGGGTGACTCCTTATACCGGGAATCTTTCAGTCGCCAAAGCCTCATCCGTGCCAAAAGGGTGCTCCACGCGAAGGAGAGGTTGACATTTGGTTGGAAAAGGCTAGTATAGTCTCTCCCAAACCCTTACATTCATGAATTAACGAACCAAAAAAGGTTGAGCGTTAGTAGCGGTTAGCAAAATTTTTGATTATAACCTGATGTTACAAAATTATGTGTTTTCCATTATATTAAAACAATTTTCTTTCTTTTCAGATTCCCGCAATAGAGTATTCGGTACTCTGCTAGTTTGGATGTGCCCTAGAGTCTACCGTCATGCAGCGTGCTACCTACACCATCCCCACATTGGATTCTACCACAGACCCCCCCCCCCCCCCACACACACTGGAACAGTAAGCACATTGCATCACTACTTTGTTGACGGTATAATGGGCTTATGATAGTAAAACAATTTATTCTTTTTTATATTTCAGTTTGACTAAAGGGGTGGTCGGACGCCACATCGCAATCACAATGTGGCTCCACCGCCAATGTGGAGACCGTTGGAGATGCCCGCAGCACCTGCGCCGATATCAGCTGACAGTACGTCGGGGTAGGAGCAAACCGATCGCCGGCCGTCCGCCGGAATGCGCTGACATACCGCCAAAGCATCCAGCAATCACTATCATGCAGCAACGTCGGGTGACTCGGCAATAACGGGGACGTCCATTAATTACGTGAGACTTCGTGAGATTTGATCGGACCCCCCCTGTAAAAATGAGATTTTGACGGAGACGCCCTCCCTACGAATGGACCTCGCAATGTTTTAGCTCTACCATTCTACAATAATTTCAAAACCTCACGTGAGATTTCTGTTGACGCCCCTCCCCCTTGATGAGGTCGTGAGGTTTCGCCAACCCCCTATTTCACCTCACGTAGTTAATGGACACCCCCTTAGTCCTTGAAGACAGCCTTAGTGCGTTTAAAAGTAAAATTTATTCCGAGACAATTAAAAAATCGTTAAATTTTATTGATCCAATGAATTTAATTGGTTCTTGTTTTAAACTTCGCGAAATTGTGGGTAATTGGTCCTTTCCGGCTGTATAGGTTCACGTTGGACTGGTTAACAAATACCAAATTCAGAAGATTACCCTTTTTGAATCCGCCCATATGTGTTTCTTAGCTAAAATGCGTGAGGTTCCTACCAACACTTCTCTGTCTGATTGATATGAAATATTTGTGAAGTTGGAGATACGAGTAAAATTACGTGAGTTCAAGAACGGGTTAAGTGGCAAAACTCTGGATAGAATAGTATACCTCAACATTAACATTTCTAAATTTGAACCAATCTATCGGGGATCTTCGTATGTTGCTCTGCCCCTAGATATCTGCAGAAAGAAGGCCGTCATCAATGTTGAAAACAAAGATGTCGAGTTGTGAATTTTATGGACTATTCTTGCATTTCAGGAAAAAGCCCTTAAAATTCACGGTGACAGAGTTAGCACCTACAACAAAGTATGACCACACTATCCCCTCGTTTTTCCAGGTATTGAGTTTCCGGTAAAACTCTCAGACATTTCCAAATTCGAGACGCAAAATCCAGACTATTCTATAAAAGTTTTCGGTCTGAATGTGGTTAAAGGTAAAAATGTAATTACCAGGTCCTTCCATCACACGGCAGACAAACGCATTCACCACATAATCATGTTGATGATTACCGACGGCAGCGGGGAAAAAATCCATTACTGTTGGATTCACGATTTGTTGCGGCTAGTTAAATGTTCATTATCGAAGTAAAAGTGTTCTTTGTACATTTGTGACAGATAGCTGCACGATTTCAGTCGCAAGGATCTCCTGGACCAGCACTAGATCGATTGAGCAAGGGTTAATCCTATTAGATTGGGCTTACCAGGCGACGACGATAAATCCTTAAAGGCTAAGGATTTTGTGCCCCAACACCATGTATCCGTTGTCGCTATCGCGGAATTTAAAAGTTAATTGGAAACTTACGATTCGTGCAGTCCTCAGCCCAACCACACAACCGATGTCCAGAAAAATCCCTCCCCCTTTCGCTGCAGCATACCAGGTCATTTGTCCATATGTATCTAGTTTGTCGCGTTTCAACTCCTTCACAGTAATGAATCCCAAAAAATGGTTGTTGGCGAACTCGTCAAACTTGTCAGTAAAGTTGATAGAATCTACAAGAGGTGTATTCCTCTCGCATTGACAGATATACAAGAAGCAAATTTTGCTGATTCTACAGTATGCCAAACCTGCGAGAACGGGTACTGTTAAGGTCTGCATCTTTGTCATATCACGGGTGAATTTATGGAGACTCCACATAATGACTGCAATTTTCAGTTTAAATATAAAAGGTACATACCCGTTTTCTTTCACAATCTTTCTGGGTATGACATACATTTTATTGTTATGGCTAACCATCCCTCGACGCCAATGGGATGGATGTGTTTCCCATATACACAGAACGTTATATTTCTTTTACTGAAAAGTTTGAATATTCTTCAATAACTTTAAAGTTTCTGGACTCTGTGATATAACAGGCTACTATAATAATTACTCTGTGAAATGGGTAACTAAGGACACGTTTATAATAAAACAGGAGAGAATAGATCAATACTAGACAAGCTTGGCGAAGCCGTGTCGTGTTCACTTTGAATTTTGAGTTACTGTGGAAAAGAACCTGTACATATTCAGATGATTAAGGATGTTATAATATTATAATAAAAAAGGGAATTAATTTACATTAGATTATTATTTATTTGGCGAAGCTGGATGATGTGGAACGGAAATTGTGTTTCTTATTTTCTCATAGCAAAGGAAATAAAACTTTAGAAGAAACTACAATAAAAATTAAGTAGATATTTTCACTACGACGACAAGGTAAAAATACGAGAACAGTAAATAGAAATACAAGACGTTGTGAGAAGAGAAATTATAGAATTACGAGAACTCATATGGTTTTATGGAAGCCCAATTACATAAACTAGTTGGAACGCTTGAGGACGGCAATAAGCGCATTACCAGTGCTCATTTTACCGACCCCGATATTTTCAACTTAGTTAAACGCAAGTAAGGGTGTCTTCCCTACGAGTATATGAATTCGTTGGAGAAGTTCACCGAGGTCACGCTCTACATCTACATCTACATATATACTCTGCAATTCACAAAATTGTGGGTGGCAGAGGGCGCTCAGCACCAAAGCTAATCTCTTTGTTGTGCATTCCAATCCCTAATGGTACGAGGGAAAAAAGAATTCATATAAGAATCATTGCGGCACCTTATTTCTCTAATCTTATCTATCCTATCATTCCGGCTCAAATAGGTTGGTGGACGAAGTATTTCACTACACTCAAAAGTGAAAGTGGGAGTACGCATGTTTACCAATAAGTTTAAACGAAACAAGCGTCGTCTAT
>JARYHS010003067.1:0-15000 GCA_031002005.1 Vandiemenella viatica
CGTATTCTAATCCCTTGAAAATAAGACAGGTTTTTCAAGACAAATTGATTTTATTGGAATAACTTCAAGTTGTAAGTGTACATGCCAGCAATATTATATTTATTTTTAAAGCAGCTTCTAGAAACTAAGACGAGTTTCTGAAAATGAAATGCTGTGTGACACGGAAGCTTTCTTCTCGTATGACGGTATGTGAAAACAACTCTTTGAAAATTAATTTTGAGGTATGCATCTTGATAGCATTATTATTGATAACCTACAATATTAATCAATAATTGGACGTTAAAACGTAATGTATACCTTTTGGGGAAATAAACTATTGCTTAACAATCGCAACAGAATGGTAAGAGAATAGGTTATGCAAATAAACGTAGGAAACTGCGATGTAAAAGGAATCAATAATTCCAATTAATAGCTCTGGTGATATTCATAGAAGCTATTTACAGGGGAATGCATTCAATAAATAGCTCTACTCGGCATCTGTTGCAATGCCTATTTTTATTTCTTAAGTGGGTACGCATATAAAAATTAAGATTGGTGGGAGTAAAGGGGGAGGGGGGGTTGGATTTTTGTAAACCAAACGTAGACAGACTTTTCTGTTTTCTTTAATATATACGGGCGCAAAATTCCTTGAAAATCGGATATAAACTCTAGTTTTGGATGAAGAACACTGACAAAAATTAAAAGGGTTATAAAGTGAAAGGTATTTGGTTTCCTAAAATCAAATTTAGACAGTATTTTTCTGGTGGTTTTAAAGTATACATATGCAAAGTTCCGTCGATGGTGGATAAAAACTGTGGGTATGTGTAAAGAACATTGACAAAAATTAAAGGGATGGAGAGGGGGAGAGGGGTTGGGTTCTCACAAATCAAATGTATACAGGATTTTTCTGTTTGATTTAAAGTAAACGTGTGAAGATTTCCGTCCATAGCGGATAAAAATTGTGGCAGTAAATAAAAAATACTGGTAAAAATTATGGAGATGGAAAGCAGAAGATGGATTGCGTTTCTGAAAACAAAATGTTGACATTATTTTTCTGTTTATTTTGAAGTATATGTCTGCAAAGTTCCATCGAAATCGGATAAAAAATATGGGTTCTTATAAAATTAAGGGATGTTAAGGGAAAAGGGGGTGATGTTTTGGATTTTCTTTTTCCAGAAACCATTGCACGCGTGCACACGACAACTCACCAAAGTTTCATCGTTGTTGTTGTTGTTTGGGCTTTAGGGCGCGTCAACATCTAGGTTATTAGCGCCCTAACTAAAACCTGGTTTAACAGCGTGATTTAATATCATTTTCGTAGCTGACTGTGACTTGGTCGGCCACATAGGAGGTAAAGCAAACTAAAATATTAAAACATCAACAGAAATACCACCCGCATGGCTGACTGTAAAGGGGTCAGCCACACAGACGGGGAAAAAAAAACAAGACTAAAATACTGGAAGAAATCCCAAATGCATTGCCGGCCACAAAGAGGTCGGACATACAGACAGCTAAAAAGGGTACTAAAACGATCGCTGCAAAATGGTCATAAAAAATTAAAGTAAAAAATAACTGGTTCACTGTAAAATAACCAGGTTAAATGATAAAGGAAACTCGCTGGCTAATTCCTTTAGGGTGCATCGATAGTGGGGTCATTAGCGCCCTATTACCAGCTACCTCTGTGGATTAAGAAAGTACTAAAATACTGTCTGCATGGTCGACTGTAAAGGGGTCGGCCATACAGACAGCAAATAAAATAAGTCATAAAATCATACGTGGCTTTAAAGCGACCACAACGACTTAAAACCGTACAACACCTGTAAGGCTGTAAAGGGGCCAAACAGGTTAAAAAAAAAGGATAAAAAACACTACATGTCTTGCTGGCTGTATATTGGCCAGACAGACATGAATTATAACAATACAAAAAATAAAAACCATGCATATGGATTGGGTGACTGTAAAGAGGTCACCCATCAGTCTTAAAACAAGACCGATCTGCATAAAATTGGTTTCACCCGCCTCGGTTCGGGTGGGTCTTCGATCATTGCCTGCTGAGGAACGGGATCAGGCTCGTCCACCAGCATTTCTATTTCTTTTGGCTCCGAAGAGTCAGACGACTCCCACTCAGTTACACTCCTGGCTGTTCTTCTTCTTCTTCTGCTTCTTCTTCGCCCCTTTCCCCTTCTTCTCCCTACTACTTTGTAGTCTAGGAGGGGACGAAGAGGGGGATTTCACAAAGTGAGTCGGGTCCGTCAGTCTAAACTTCGGGCCACGGATTTTCTGATTGCCTCCATTCTCACTTGTAGCAGTTGGCAATGCTACCACCGTGATAGCACGTGGTGGTATTGGAGGTGGCGTTTTCGCTATCAGTGCTGGTGGATCCTTCTTCGCTGCTGCTGGTGTGGTCAAGGACGCAGACGTGTTGCTACCAACGTCCGCGGTCTTAGATGTTGTGATCCAAGCGGATTCTGCACCGCATTTGCACTGACATGAGCACGTTGTGCTAGTGCTCATGTCTGCAACTGACGTCTGGGTAGCAACACTCTGCTTCCTGACGGGAGCTGAAGCCATCTTACCAAAACTCGTCCCAAAAATTGGAGCGGCGAGCGACTTGGCCTTCTTTTTAGCTTCCCCATAGGGAATCCGCTCTTTGGTCTTCAGCTCCTGTATCTTGCGCTCTTCAAGATACACTTGACACTCCCTACTCCAGGCAGGGTGCGACCCGGAGCAGTTGACGCACACCTGTGGGAGCGTGCAACTAACACCCGGCTCATGTGCGCCCTTCCCGCAATTACCACAGGTTGGTTTTCCTTTACATGACGCCGTCGTATGTCCGAACCGCTGACACTGGAAACAGCGCATCGGGTCCGGAACATACGGACGGACGTTCAAATTAATGTACCCTGCTTTGATGTTCTTTGGCAGTACTGGAGTGTCAAACGTCAGGACGAAGGTGGCAGTCTTTTCAATACTGCCATTTACCCTTCGAGTGATCTGACGTACCTCGACCACTTTCTGTTCCTTCCACTCTTCAACGAGTTCCTCGGTCCCTATGTCAACTAAGTCACGGCAGGTGACAACGCCTTTGCTGCTGTTAAGGGATTTGTGGAGTTCGCAGGTAACGGCGAACACCCCGAGCTTCTCACAGTTCAGGAGTTGGGTAGCTTGCCTACTGGAAGTTTGTTTCCAGCAGCAGCGTCCCGTTCCTCAGCTTTTTAATGGTATTTAGGGTCCCTACCAGACCCTCTGAACCCTTAGAAATATAAAAAGGTGAAACTTTTTCTAAAGATCCTTCCACTCGTTGCATAACTATAAAAGCATTCGCAAGCGAACAAACTTTTCTGTTACCGTTACTTTCTGAAGAGGGGGGGCTATCAACCCTCACCCTCTTCTTAGAATTGGGTGTATTTTGATTATTCTGCGGCACACCCGTACTGCAGGGTTTTTTGTTTTTATTGTGAGGCTTAATTTTGATCCCACGAGTAAAAACAATATAGAAGAAAATGCTAATACAACAGGGGTGCGCAGGTGCCCCTGAGGTTGCACGTTAGCGGGTGATTTTCCTCATCACTCATTCGCCTCCCCGGCACGTGTCTGACCTTGAGGTTGAGGGTTTTTTTTTATAGAGGTTTGTTCCGTCCTCGCAATCCGGGCGATGAAGCCAAGATTCCCGTTCTCCTAGGCACACAACGTTCCACCGCCACGCCTTACGGTGGTCGTTGAAGCATGGTAGGAGCTTACGGTGTGGGAAACTTGCGGCGCTCACAAGTTTCCAGCTCGGGCACCGCGGGTTCGCCAAATCCGTACCTGGCAATTGCGTACCAGGCCCCTGCGGGGAAGTTTGATCGTAATTGGATGAATGGTATAGGAACGCATAGAAGACAAACATTCAGTAATTTTTCTATATAAGATTGGTACCACTGAACAGTACATGTTACTGTGAACAAGACTCATTTTGAAGAACTGTAGAGATATTATGTTGTTTAAGGTATTTTTATAGGTAAAATTAAATACTAGAGTTCTCCTGCGTGAATATGTTGGGCAGTAGTCGCATAATGTAGAACGCTTTCTGTAATTGTATATTTTCTTTAAAGCTAGCATATTATCATGCAATTGTGGGAAATTAACTCCACTAAGCCGGTGGGAAGACAAACGTCCCATTTTTCAAGCAGAAGTGAAGGAGGAGTCGGAGGTGGAACTTTTTGTTAAAAAACCTTGGGTTAACTTTCTTCAGTTAATAGACCATGTAAGGGGGCCCCTTGCCAGCGTAAAGCCGCAGACTTCAACAGCAGCGACAGCGGAGGTGACCTTCATATGGTGAAGCTGGAGGAAGAGGCACCTTTCCTCTCGGGATTAAAATAAAGAAGCGTACGTAGCGACTGTACCCAAACAGCGTCTGACTCACACTGAACGGCTGATTTTAGGCTGAGCAACCTACTGCTTATGTGGAAAGGTTGTTTTTGTTGATGTTGTTGTTGTTGTTGCTTTAGGGCGCGTCGACAGCGGGGGTCATTAGCGCCTAAGAATTACCAGGCTAAACTGTGGCTTAAGAAAGTTCTAAAATACTGTCTGCATGGTCGACTGTAAAGGGGTCGACCATACAGACAGCAAATAAAATAATTCACAAATATTAAACGTGGCTTAGAAAAGGGGCCACCAGAACACAAGTTGTTGTTTGTTGTTGTTGTTGTTGTTGTTTTAGGGCGCGTCGACAGCGGGGTCATTAGCGCCCTAACAAAAACCAGGCGTGACAACGTGGCGAAATTGCCGTCTGTGTGGCCGACTGTAAAGGGGTCGGCCACAGAGACAGCACAATAAAATACTAACATACTAACTAAAATACCGTCTGCCCGGCCGACTGTATAGAGGTCGGCCACACAGACGGCAACATAAAATATAAAACTGTGACTAAAATATAATACATTAACTGGTTGACTGTAGATGGGCCAACCAGGTTAAAAAACAAATTAGCTGGCTGGCTGTAAAAGGGCCAGCCATATAATCAGTGTCACAAATAAAAACAGTACATGGATTGGTGGTTGTACACGGCCACCAATCCAAACTAGAACCTAGGCCGATCCTGCCCAAAATTTTTGGGACAAGACCGGCCAAGCACAAAACTTTAAAACCTTAGCCACGTTTTCACGGTCATCGCTTAAAATAAGGGGACAGATCGTTGGCTAAGCCAACGTCTGCCCTTAGATCTAAAAACGATACACATTCGGTTAAAATGTGGAGTACCGTCAAAGGTACGCACAAGCATCACACTCCGGAGGGTCCTCTCGGCGGAGAAGGAAACCATGTGTCAGAGGACAGTGCCCTATACGGAGGCGAGTAAGGAGAACCTCATCCCTCCTCGCCCTGCTGGAAGGAGGCTGCTCCACGGCTGAACGGTCGGTTTGACCAGCCGGAGCTTGTTATGCTCACCTTCCAGCCACTGCCTCTGCAAACATCAAAAACAAATCTCTTCGCCGCCGAGGCAAGGTCTGACTTTGGACCGGTTCAAAGTCGATTCGGACCTTGTCACAGGCTAACTTGGCAGCTTCATCAGCTGCCTCGTTCCCCCTGATTCCCACATGGCCTGGTACCCAGCAGAATAGACACCTCCTTTCCCACGAGATTGAAGGGAAAGGAGGGCGTCCTGGATGTCCTGGACTAGACGGTCTGCTGGGTACATTATTACCTATGGCCTGAATACAGCTGAGGGAATCACAGCATATGAGGTAACTACTTATCGCGCATTACTTCATATGCTGGAGCGACTTAAAAAGGGCATAGCATTCGCGGTATAAACGCTGCACCTGCCGTCCGTTTGAATGTGTAAGTCGCTCGAGGGAACACTACGGAGCAACCAACTCTCGTTAGCCTGCTTAGACCCATCCGTATATACCGGGGTAAAGGATGTGATACTGATTTAAAATATCTCTAAACATACTAATAAAAACACTGTCAGCGGTAAAATTTTGTTATACCGATGCAGATCTAAATATCATTCTGGGCCTCTTTAAAAGCCAGGGAGGGAGATTTACTCCAACCCTGGTGATAAAAAGATGGAAGCTCTAATCCATATTGATCTAAAATAGCCTTTGTACGGTAGCTGAACGGTTTAGGTGGCTCTATGCCGGTTGGTATATAGCCGCTCGTGGTTGGGGTGTAGAACTATGTCGTACACGGGACTGCCAGGTGTTATGGCAACATGAAGGTAGTGCGCACCATGAGGAGTTGCCGGCGGATGGTGAGGCGGCGGCTCGCCGAGTCAGCACAAATGCTGACAATAGGGCTGGTGCGATATGCAACCGTGGCGAGCCGAATTCCTGCATGGTGGACACTATCCGATATACGCAGATAACTGTCCCGTGCCGAACCATAGACGATACAACCGTATTCCAACCGGACCGTACAAAGGCTCTGTAAAATTGTAGCAGGCAGGAGCGGTCCAGCGCCCCATGACCTGCCACACAGACATTTTAAAAGGTTAAGGGCTTTTAAGGGCCCTGGCTCTCACATCTTTTAAATGCGCAAGCCAGTAATAAGCCTTGTGTCAAAAAATGAGGCCCAGAAATCGAACACTATCAGTAAAACTTAAAACGGTGTTCCTCAGGGTAAGGTGAGGCTCTGTAAAAGAGCTTCTGCTGCGAGTAAAGTCCAAAAGTACACACCGGGTTTTCCTCAGCAGAGAAACTTGAAAACCGGTGTGCACTGACCATTCATCCACCTGTCAGCGTGAGTTGCAACTGCCGCTCGCGCTTCTCAGGCTGGATGGCTACGATAAAAATTAAAAACAAAGTCGTCCACATATAGGAGTAACCGTAAGGGGACTACCTTATACCAAAGCTGCTATGCTAGTTAATTAGCGATAGGCAAAATAGGGTCACGCTTAAAACTGACCCCTGAGGGACATCGTTTTCCTGAATAAAAAGATCAGACACTTCACCTACCGACTCGGTACCGGAAGCAACGACCAGATAAAAAAATGATTTTAAAAAACGGGGTAGGTTACCCCTAAAACCCCATTCATGTAAGCTGTTTTAAAATAACATGCCGCCAGGTAAGTATCGTAAGCCTTTCAAGATCGAAAAAACACCCACGAGGTGTTGGCTGCGGATGAACGCATCCTGTATTGCCGCCTCCAGGAGGATCAGGTTGTCCAAGGTGGAACGGAACTTCCTGAATCCACACTGAAAAGCGGCTCAGGATGATTACGGGATTCAAGACACCAGACGAGGCGGCGATTCACCATCCTCATCCAGTGTCTTCCCCACGCAGCTAGTCAAGGCAATACTACGATAACTACCTGGCAACAATTTGTCCTTGCCAGGTTATTAATGTTGCTTCTTTCCACGAGTCGGGGAAGTGTCCTCCGGTCCAAATGTCGTGAAAAATAGCTAGAAGGTACTTTTAGCATCCTTACTGAGATGCCTCAGCATCTGGTACTGGATCAAATCAGGCCCTGGAGCAGTGTCATTTGCGCTGTGCAACGCACTCTCCAGCTCCCAAGATGTAAATTGCAGTTGTTAGGCCTCTGAATTCGACGAATCGAAGCACAGCGGGCGGCCTCTCGGCAGCGACTCTACGTCGCTGAAACCGAGGGTCAAAGTTTGCGGACGAAGTGATGGTCGGCGAAGTTCTCCGCCATCAGCTGCGCTATGGCTTCGTTCGTCGTAATTATCCGTCCGTGATCCAGTAACCCAGATACTGGTGGGGCGGGAGTCACCTTCCAGATATACGGCGAATGGACTCCATACTTTCGACGAAGGTGTGGAACGATTTATTGTGCTCACAAAGTTCTGGCCATGACCTCCTCTTGCTCTCCTTATACTCGACGCGCCTTAGCTTCTGGCAATACGGAACGCTGCTAGGTTGTCAGATGTTGGGCACAACCTAAAACGACGCAAACGCCCGTCGGCGACCCGGATGGCGGAACGACATTCATCGTTCCACCAGGGGACGGGCGTCCTTCGCAGCGTTCCGGAGCTCTTCGGCATGGAAACGTCAGCTGCACGGTGAATCACTTCTGTCAGTGATCCACCTTCTCCTGTATACTGCCACAGGGTTGCAGTTGTACAGCACGGCAGTAGAGCTGCCAATCTGCACAACCTGACGTTCCATTTACGTCGGTTAGTTCCTTCTCCACGTTCCACACTCGACGTGGCATCCAAATTGGGAAGTGGTCGCTACCATGTAGGTCGCGATCCACCTCCCACTGCACGGAGTCCGCGATTGAGGGGGAACACAAGGATAGGTCAATGGCAGAAGACGTACCGGTAAGCATGCGGTGAAATGAGTCATTTGCCCTTCATTCAGGATACAAATTTCCTCCTGCTCTATCATCTACCAACCACTCGGCCCCGGGGGCAATCCGGTTGGTGGAACCCACACAACGCACTGTGGGCGTTGAAATCTCCCAATAGGAGAAAGGGCCGAGTGAGTTGTCGTATAATGCCAACCAGGTCGTCGTAGCCGACATGACAAACTGGGTGGCAGATAGACAGAGCATACGGTCAGTTGGATTGGACCGTGTATTTTCACCGCTACTGCTTGTAATGTGGAGGGTGAGAGCAACGGGTTCGGAGTGGACAGTGTTTCGGACCAACACCGGCCACTCCTCCCTTAGCTCGATCACCCTCGGTATCGTCCTTTCGGAATATGTCATAATCCTCTTAGCGACTGGCTGGATGTAGCTGGTCTGAAAGTGTGTCTCTGGCAGACAGAGACACAATGGATCAGACCGTGCTAAGAGTTGGACTTCCTCTTTGTGAGTCTGAAAAGCCGTTTAACGTTCCACTGAAGTATGGGAGCCATTCTACCTATTTAAAAACCACCCGCCCCGGGTCGGGTGGGTCCTGCGCATGCTAATTGCTGAGGAACGGAACTATGTTCGTCCACCAGCATTATGTCGTCTTCAGGGTCCGAAGACGACCTTTGTTCTAAGGCCTCGGAGTCATGCGGACTTTTCTTCCGCCGAGGCCCACTTCCCCTTCTTCTCCTGCCAGTTGGGGAACTGGGAGGAGATGTAGAAGGGGACTTTAAGAACATGGTGGGGTCCGTATGTTTGAATTTCGGTCCCCGAACTTTCTGCACAGTTTGCCATCCGCTACTGGCAGATGGAGTTGCCGTTGCTACAACTGCTGCAGGTAATTCTTCTGCATGGGTGCTCTTTCTGCTGTTGCAGAGGCACCCACGACTGTAGCTACTGTAACGGATGGCTGTGCCTTAGCTGGTGGACTTGCTGTCGATATGGTCGGGTTTGTCAGAGTGTTGCTACCGACGTCCGAGGTCCTAGGTGTAATGACCTTGACGGGTGTGGCACCACATCTGCACTGACAATGAGCACATTGGACTTGTGCCCATGTCCTGCAACGGACGTCTGGGTAGCGACACTTTCTTTCCTGACGGGAGTTGATAACGTCTTCGCGAAGCTGGTAGCGAAGACTGGTGGAGCCAGGGCCTTATACTGCTTCTTGGCTTCACCATACGAAATCCGCTCTTTCGTTTTCAACTCCTGTATCTTTTTTTTCCTCCAGATACAATCGACACTCCCTGCTCCAGGCTGGATGTGCCCCGGAGCAGTTGACACACACCTGTGGGAGCGTGCAGTTCGTGCCTGGCTCATTAGCCGCCTTTCCGCACTTCCCACAGGTGGGGTTACCCTTGCAGGTCACCGTCGTATGGCCGAACCGCTGGCACTTAGAGCAGCGCATTGGGTCCGGCACATACGGGCGGATATTCAAATTCAAATATCCTGCCTTGATGTTTTTTGGGCAACGTCGGAGTGTCGAACGTCAGGACGAAGGTGGCTGTCTTCTCAAGACTGCCGTTAACCCTTCGTTTAATCTGACGAACCTCGACCACATGTTCTGTAGACCATTCCTTAAGGAGTTCCTCGGTCTCTAAATCTATGAGGTCTCTGCAGGTGATGACACCTTTACTAGAGTTTAGAGTTTATGGAGTTCGCACTTTACTGCGAACTCCCCGAGCTTCTCGCACTTAAGGAGTTGGACAGCCTGCTTTTGGGTGGATGTTTCCAAAAGCAGAGTCCCGTTCCTCAGCTTTTTTTACCGATTTGAGGGTACCCGCAATACCCTCTAAACCTTTGTTTACATAAAATGGAGAGACCTTCTCAAAAGATCCCTCCACCCGTGTCATTATAACGAAGGCGTTATCTGTAAGAAAACCCTTGCTGTTACTGTTACTTTGTTCAGGAGGAGGGCTTTCAACCCTCGCCCGCTTTTTGGAACTGGGTGTATTTTTATTTGCCTGCGACACACCCGGGCCGCAGGGGTTTTGTTTTTGTTTGTGAGAAGGAATTTTGGTCCCACGAGCAAAAACATGATAAAAAAGAAATGCTGATACAACAGGGGTGCGCAGGTGCCCCTGAGGTTGCACGTTAGCGGTTTTCCATTCACCACTCATCCGCTCCTCGGCACGTGTCCTGACCTTGAGGTTGAGGGTTTTTTTATAGAGGTTTGTTCCGTCCTCAGCGATCCGGGCGATGAAGCCAAGATCCCAGTTCTCCTAGGCACACAACGTTCCACCGCCACGCCCTATGGTGGTCGTTGAAGCATGGTAGGAGTTTACGGTGTGGGAAACTTGCGGCGCTCACAAGTTTCCAGCTCGAGTCACCGCGGGTTCGCCAAACCCGTAACCTGGCACTTGCGTACCAGGCCCCTGCGGGGACCAGAAACACAAGACCGTGCACCACCTGAATGGCTGTAAAGAGGCCATACAGGGTCACAAAATAATTAAAAGCACTACATCTCTCGCCGGCTGTATACTGGCCAGCGAAAAGGAATTTAAAAATATAAAAATTAAAACACAATGGACATGGAAGGGTGGCTGTATAGGGACCACCCGTCCATCTAAAAACTAGGGCCGATCTGCCTAAAATTTTAGGCACTAGACCGTCTAATACACAAAATTTTAAAACACTCGCCACACTGCTGGTCTCATTGTTTAAAATAAGGGCCAGATCGTTGGCAAGGCCAACGTCTTCCCTCAAGTCTAAAAACGTAACACAATCAACTAAAATGTGGCGCACCGTCATAGGTACGCCACAAGCATCACATTCCGGAGGGTCCTCCCGGCGGAGGATGTTGTTATTGTTGTTTTTGTGGCTTTAGGGCGCGTCGACAGCGAGGTCATTAGCGCCCTAACAATGACCAGCTAATACTTTTGCTAAAAGAATATTAAAATACCATCTGCATGGTCGACTGTAAATGTGTCGGCCATACGGACAGCAAATAAAATAATTAAAAAAGAACATGGCTTTAAACGCGCCACTAGGACCTGATAACCATAAAACAACTGGATGGCTGAAAAGTTACCAAACCGGTTCACAAAATAATTAGAAACACTACTTGTCTCGCTGCTGTATAGAGGCCAGCGAGACAGAAATTATAAAGATATTAAAATTATAAAAAATAAAAACTTTGCAAATGGATGTGTGGCTGTAAAGAGGCCACCCATACATCATAAAACTAGGCAGTCTGCCTAAAATTTTAGGCAATAGACTGGCCAAAAACACAAATTTCAAAACTCTCGCCACACTACTGATCTCGTTGTTAAAAATAAGAGATAGATCGTTGGCCCGGCCAACGCCTGCACCTAAAACTAAAAACGTTATTGTAATTGCCTTAGGGCGTGCTGACGGCAGGGCCAACAGCGCCCTAAAAAAAGTTATTGTAATTGCTTTAGGGCGTGCTGACGGCAGGGGCCAACAGCGCCCTAAAAATTACCAGCTGTTACTGTGGCTTATGAAAGTACTAAAATACTGCCTGCATGGTCGACTGTAAAGGGGTCGGCCATACAGACAGCAAATAAAATAAGTCATAAAATTCAGACGTGGCTTTAAAGCGACCACAATAACTTAAAACCGTACAACACCTGTAACGCTGTAAAGGGGCCAAACAGGTTCAAAAGAGGATAAAAAACACTACATGTCTTGCTGGCTGTGTATTGGCCAGACAGACAAGAATAATAACAATACAAAAAATAAAAACCATGCATATGGATTGGGTGGCTGTAAAGAGGCCACCCATCAGTCTTAAAATTAGACCGATCTGCCTAAAATTGGTTTCACCCGCCTCGGTTCGGGTGGGTCGTTGGTCATTGCCTGCTGAGGAACGGGATCAAGCTCATCCACCAGCATTGCAGTTTCCTCTGGTTCTGAAGAGTCTGATGTCTCCGACTCAGCGTCCTCCTCGACTACCTCCTTGCCCTTCTTCCTCGACCTCTTTCCCTTTTCTCCCTTTTACCAGGTGATCTGGGAGGGGACGAAGAGGGAGATTTAACGAACTGACTCGGGTCCGTCAGCCTAAACCTCGGACCCCGTGTCTTCAAGTCACCTTCAGGAACGTTGATAGCAGTTGGTAGTGCTACTGCTTTCACGGCACGTGATGGTATTGGAGGTGCTGGTAATTTCACTGCTACTGCTGTGGGTCCTGTTTCACTGCTGCTGGTGTGATCGAGGTCGCAGACGTGTTGCTACCGACGTCCGCGGTCTTAGGCGTTATGACCTTAGCGGGTTGGCACCGCATTTGCACTGACACGAACACGTAGTGCTTGTGCCGATGTCTGCAACGCACGTCTGGGTAGCAACACTTTGTTTCCTGACGGGAGCTGAAGCCATCTTAGCAAAACTTGTTGCAAATACTGGGGCGGCAAGTAACTTGGCCTTCTTCTTAGCTTCCCCGTAAGGAATCCGCTCTTGGTCTTCAGCTCCTGTATCTTGCGTTCGTCAAGATACACTTGACACTCCCTGCTCCAGGCGGGGTGCGAACCGGAGCAGTTGACACAAGCCTGTGGAAGCGTACAACTGACACCCGGCTCGTGTGCGCCCTTCCCGCAGTTTTCCACATGTGGGGTTGCCCTTACATGACGCCGTCGTATGTCCGAACCGCTGACACTGGAAACAGCGCATCGGGTCCGGAACATACGGACGGACGTTAAGGTTTAAATATCCGGCCTTGATATTCTTGGGCAATACTGGAGTGTCAAAACGTCAGGACGAAGGTGGCAGTCTTTTCAAGATTGCCATTCGCCCTTCGTGTGATCTGACGTACCTCGATCACATTCTCTGATTTCCATTCCTTAAGAATCTCGTCAGTCTCTAAATCCATAACGTCACGGCAGGTGACCACGCCTTTACTGGAATTTAGGGACTTGTGGAGTTCGCATTTTACGGCGAACTCCCCGAGCCTCTTACAATTCAGCAGTAGGGTAGCTTGCTTACTGGTGACAGTTTCCAGCAGCAGTGTCCCGTTCCTCAGTTTTTTAACAGTTTTAAGGGTACCAAAAAGACCCTCTAGACCCTTTGAGATATAGAAGGGCGACACCTTTTCAAACGATCCTTCAATTTTCTCCATAGTTACAAAAGCGTTCTGTACTGAACAAACTTTTCTGTTACTATCACTGTCAGATGCGGGAGGGCTATCAACCCTGACCCGTTTCTTTGAACTGGGTGTATTTATATTAGCCTGCGGCACACCCGTACCGCAGGTTGGTTTGGTTTTCTTGTGAGTCTTAATTTTGGTCCCACGAGTATTACCAATTTAAACAGAAATGCTAATACAACAGGGGTGCGCAGGTGCCCCTGAGGTTGCACGCTAGCGAGTGATTTCCCTCATCACTCATTCGCCTCCTCGGCACGTGTCTGACCTTGAGGTTGAGGGGTTTATTATAGAGGTTTGTTCCGTCCTCGCAATCCGGGCGATGAAGCCAAGATTCCCGTTCTCCTAGGCACACAACGTTCCACCGCCACGCCCTGCGGTGGTCGTTGAAGCATGGTAGGAGTTTACGGTGTGGGAAACTTGCGGCGCTCACAAGTTTCCAGCTCGGGCACCGCGGGTTCGCCAAACCCGTACCTGGCACTTGCGTACCAGGCCCCTGCGGGGCCGCGGAGGAGAAAGCTATGTGTCAAAGGACGCTTTGTATCAAGAACATTACCAAAAAATTAATGGGAAGGAAAGGGGGAGAGGGATTTGGCATCTCTAAACCAAATGTACAAAGCGTTTTTCTGTTTGTTTTGAAGTATACATGTATATACTTCCTTCAAAATCGGGTAGAAACTGAAGCTTTTTATAAAGAATATTGACGGTAATTAAGGTGGTTGAAGGGGGGGACAGCGATTTAGTTTTTGTAAAACTAATGTGGACAGTATTTTTCTAATTCTCTTTGTTTTAAAATATGTGCATGCAAACTTCCAGCGTAATCAGATTAAAATCTGGGTTTGTACAAAAATTAAGGGATATAAACGAGGAGAGGGGTAGGTTTATTATATTTTTATTATAATTCTCCATGAAAAAATACGTATATGTACTAACTTTTATGGTGATTGATCAAACGGTTTCTGCTGTAGCTTCTTATAAACAACATTGGCAAAATTTAAGAGGGTGGAAAAAATAAGAGCGGTTGGTTTAAAAAAAAAAAAAAAAAAAAAAATGTTGAAAGTTTCTTCTCTTTATTTTAAAGTAAACGTGTGCAAGGTTTCACCATAATCTGATAAAAGCTGTGGGTATGTACAAAAATTAAAGGGTGTAAAGCAGTGAGAGAGAGGATTTTTTTGTCACAAATCTTCTCTATGAAAAAATAAATATATGTGCCAACTTTCTTGAAGATCGGCCAAACGGTGTCGACTGTAGCTTTCTAAAAAGAACATTGACAAAAATTAAAGGGGTGGAAAAGGGGAGAGGAGTACAGTTTTCACCAACAAAAAGTTCACAGTATTTTTCTCATTGTTTTAAAGTAAAAGTGTGCAAAGTTCCATTGAAATTAGATAAAAACTCTGGGGTTTTTTTAATAAAAATTAAGGGGTGTAATGGGGGAGAGGGGATGCTTTTTAGATTTTGTCAGAAACCACCTTCGTTAAAAAATACATACAAGTGCCATCTTTCACGGTGATCAGTAAATCGTTATCGGCTATAGCTTTGCATAAACAACATTGACAAAAAATTAAGGGGGTAAAAAAAGGAAGAGGGGTTGAGCTTTGACAGACCAAATTTTGACAGTATCGTTCTCTTTATT
>JARYHS010003069.1:0-13000 GCA_031002005.1 Vandiemenella viatica
TTTTCTCCGACATTGGCATGGTTTTAACATTCGAAGTACATTCGTTAGAACAATCTAACTCGTCATTTATGTTTTATTTAGTCAAAAAAAAGTTATGTATAAAATGCTAGAAACTCTAAATTCAGAGGAATATACGAGTATTATCATGGTGCTGATACAAATGTTAGAGCAAATTTCATTGATGCTCCTGAGTTAATTTCTATTCCAGCTACGTTTGTTATAAAAACAATACTACACGTTTCTTTGTTTAACGCTATCGCATATTTTCTGCTCGAATGTTCACGCTTAGGTAAATAATTCAACCTCCTCGTTACACAATGGTTTATAAAACAGTATGGCAGCGAAATATTCCTTAAAGTGTCGATATACTTCGTTGGAGAACTACTTGTGATAAAACTAATTTCTCTACTACTTCGAGTACAAAGTTTTAGTTACGTTTCTGGAGGAACGCAATTTCTAGTAAAATTCAATGGTTACAATTACTTCGCACTTTGTGTAGTAAGTTGGTGTCCGTCATACTAGCAGCTCTGATAATGTTTTCGCAATTTTACTTCTCAAACATTAAAATTTAATTATGTTCAAATAACTGGTTTCATTTTCTCCAGAACTGTTTGAGAACGTGTTCATACTGTAATCTGTTTTGAGGTTATTATAGTATTAAGTTTCCGTAAAAAGCTAGGCCAATTTGGTCAAATACTAAATAAAAACACAAGCTTTTTAAAATTTTCAGTTAAAGCAGTAGTTTCATTTTTCAATTGCCACGATATTATTAAAGGACAATTTTTCCATAATTTATTTATCGGTATAAACGCTGTAACAAACGCTGCCAATCAGGAAAGAGATCTGAGGTAGCTGTTTATCCTTTTATTCCAATTTGCAGAATACAAACGAAATGTTCTACCCAAATCCTCGGGTGACTTGCATACTTGATCTAAAGCAAAGAAATGCAAATGCCTGAGAGATTATACGCATCAGCCTTTTCTTTATACTGCTAATTGCGAAGGTCTTGTTTCTGCAAAGCAGTAGGATGTTAATGCTCTCAAACCTTTAGTCGCGAACTGCTTCTGCTCCCGGAAAGTTACTTCTGAGAGATACTTGAGGTAATCCGGGAAAAAGATTTCCAGGTTGCTTGTTTTTCTTCCCTTGAAATACTTTAGTCGTTTTTTACAGACAAAAAAAGCGACGTATTTGCTTCTTCAGATAATGGGACGATTTACTCAGGGTTAATCAGCGAGCGACCGCCCCCACTGTGGGCTGTCGGGCTGGTGCCTCCGTAAATTAGTTTTCTTTCTTTAATTAGAACATACACCTCTAATTTGTTCGCGGATCCTCGATGAAATGAGTTTCTTAATGATTCATTAAGTCTCTGTGGCAGTAAAGTGCCAGTTGTTAGCAATGCGAAGAACGTTCTTGTGACTACCACCGCAGCGTACAATTCAGCATTTTGCTTTATACATTCACGAATTTGATTTCGGTAATTACTGAGCTAAAAATGTTTTAATTAACTACTCTATCGTTCTAGTACCTCGTAGCGAAGCCACTAATGATTTTAGCGCTAATTTGTGGTAAGTCAAATCTTCTCTTTAGTAATTTTCACTTAGTGAAGACAATGAAACCATTACATTTGAAAAAAAAAAATGTCAACTGATGCATAAATTATTCTTTTTAAACTCACCCAGAAGAATGTTTCATGAAACAATTTAGAACAGCAAGCATTAACTTGAAGTCTTGTTTGGTTCACAAAACGGGTATAAAATACAAATATGACGCTTACATTTTTAACATGTTGTGAATAAATGATCTGTCTTTGAGTCACCTTTCCGAGAGTTAATTCTTCTCACATGAAACGAATTTCTCTAAGTCGCTTAAATGATCCATAAGTATTTCCTTTAATCGCTTGAGGCGAACGTTTTATACTCCACAAACACAGTAAAAATCGATGGTAAAGCTTGCTGTATGTCTGCTTCTGCTCTGTTGAAGACGGCGTTTCATGAATACCACCAACCAAACAAATTCACAATTATCATGGATACATTAAGCTAGATTTTTCCACGATTTTACTACTAAGAACACGTAATGTAACCGCAGGTTCAATATACGTACAAGTATTTCTTCGGCCATAGCGCGATTCCATATTTTTCAAATAAGTTATCAGATGAACTAATGTATAGTTAGTTGCCAGCATACTGATATGACCGATCGTGGGGGATGAGTGGTATAGCTCCAGCATTACATTCGCAAGGAAGAGGGTTCGAATCGCCTTTCGGTCATTTAGATTTGGGTTTTCCACGGTTTGCCCTAATCACTCCAGTCGAATGCCGGAATCCTTCCTTGAAAAATACCATGGCCGAATTCCTTCTCGTTCCTTACCCCCAGTCCTTTCAGGCCTGTAATGACCTCGACATCGACGAGGCGCAAAGATATAAACAAAATACAATGCGCATACTGAAATGACGTTACTATTCCGTCTGACTTAACATAATATACCAATGAAATATAGATTTAGCACATTTCAACAATCGCCAAAATAACAGCAGTTATTTTTTCTCAAGAAACTACTTGTTTAAGTTCGCTGATTATTCACGACGTTTCAGCAAGCAGTACTTCGTCCCCATTGTCATGCAGCTGCAATCGAGGGTGAGGGACCTTCGCGTGTTGGACCAGCTACTTCATCTCACCCCTGACAAAGCCTGCAGACTGTTTTATCACCGAAGCGTCTGGATTGTAGAGAAATTCTCACCCGTGTATGTGCTGAACTGTAATTAAATTAATAATTAAATGAATGTACACAAAACAATATCTGACTGAAATACATTTTGTGCGTGTCGATATTTTAGAAAAATCGTGCAAGTAACGTTCAACTGTGATTTAATTTTTCTGTTTACTTAACGCACATTTTCAGGGTGAGAAGGGTGAAAATCTTAGTGAATACGGAAAACTGCTTGAAAACAATGCCGAAAATGTGTTCAAACTCCTGCTCGTTATACCTGTTGGTGTGTACATGGCAGCTCCGCGCTTCACGGCGCCTTGCGGAATTGCCGCATATGCGCAGAAGGCTTAATGCCTAGTTAGTCAACTTGCTCTTGCTGATGTAGCAGCGTCTTATTCCCAGGACAGTTACCGCGGCTTAATTACTCTCCATCAGGAGGGAACTTCTCGAAACATAGACCAAACATGTAGTTTGAGCGGCTTACTCTCAGGCCTGATATTCAGCAGGACGTGCGTTCGATTTTCAGCAGGACCACCCAGATTTCAGTTTTTCAATGTTCCCCGAAATCACTATACGTGAAGGGCGAGTTATTTCCCTCAGAAAGACCATCTCCGTAATACTTGCTGTTCCTTGTCCCAAATACTCTCCCGGTTATAGTGACTTCGACAAGCCGTGAAGTCCTATCGGTTAAAAAGGAATAGAATTACAAGTAGTCTACTATTTGGTCAGTCGAGAATTAGGTCCTGAAGTTTTCTTGGAGTTCACGAATGTGTATATTGCTCAGAATTTCCTCTGTTATGCAACATAAATGTGATTTTAGGCGTCTTGATTTTCTTAGTTTTGCTTAGAACTTCGAAAAACTTTCACAGTCCTTTAACTATTTGTTCAATGTGCCGTGAAACGTCAAGTTTCTTGCACCGTCTATTGAAGTAATCAACCTTGATTAGTCAAAAATATGTTGCAAACGTTTGTAATGAGATTACTCATTACATATGAATACAACAGAATGGTAACTGCACTGCAATAAGTTTTATTATTACGAAATCAGTCTGTATTGCTGACCACCTAGATTCGTGGTCAGCAAACGGCTTATCAAAGATTCCGGCAGGACAAGCGACATCATTTTTACCCGTGGGAATTACGGCGACTTTCTGCTACTAAAACGCCAAAGTCAGACCCGAAGACTATCGATATATACTGAACTTGTTGGCCAATCTATGTGCAGGAAACCTGCAAAGTTTGGTGACATAGATGAGTGGGAGACAGTAATGCCCAATAAAAAAAAATCTTATATTTAAAACCTTTGATTGCTTTTCTGGAAATTCTGTTCACTTGTTACCCGGCAAAACGTTACGAGAAGGACGCTGTAGGGAGAAGCCACCTTTCGACGCCAGAGAAGGGGGCTTACGATTTCCAACATTACGACGGTTGGTCGGAAATCGTGTGCTGATAGTGTTTTGCACTATCAGACTGGCAGTGTTCAATGTTCTGTAGCCCAAATTAGCTTGTGCGGACTTACGAATATCGAACAAGTCGTTGCGCTGCTGACGACATTTGCTGCAATTATATACGGTAAAGCGCTCATATTTTGCCGGACACAGTGTTATGCACAAATCACTACTCGCTCTTATAACTCACCCTGTAATGCTTTGAGTGTAGGGTTCCATGCACTTTCGACCGAATAAAACTGAGCTAATGATATTGCCTTTTTTATTTTACTGCCTCTGTTGTACCGCAAGGTGTTGATTTTTTAATGTTAAATATACCTTTGTCTGCAGGCCATATGTTCTTTTACGAAATAAACTGGTCAGTTTACGACCCATCTCTAGATAGTATTCTTTGCCTTCTAATTTCACACCTCTTTCACAAAAATTTAACTAAATAAATTAATTAAATATTAGTAAGTAATACTAATTAAAATTAACCAGACCCAACCCATCCCATTAAACGTTTGATTTAGTACTTACAGCCAGTATTTACGGGAATTCCAACATACAAGTAATTATTTTTAGTGGGATATATCTACTAACTGATTTTTGGTCAGTCTATGTACGTTCTTCTGAAGTTTAATCGACCGTCTACTTTCTGATTAGATAAAAAGTAATGATTCGCAGTTTAACACTCAAATTTTAAAACCAATACTAGTGGGTGAGTGGGTAGCGTTCGGTCACGACATAAAAATTCGGTCACTGTTCCAGCCACTTAGATTTAAATATTCAATTTCTGTAGGTTCTTGAAATTGTTGCGGAGAAATATGGGTCCATTCAGAAGGATTCCTTCTACTCCTTTTCCACAATTCCAAGAACTTTGAAATCTGTGTTGCCAAGTTGTTCTCTTATAAATAATTGTCTTAGAGGGAAAAGGTTTTATTAGTGCCGTCTCTGTATTAGGGGATTTGGGGTCGTTATCAAGACGTCTGAGTTTTAATTTATTTATAAACTAGCTGATACCCGCGACTTCGTACGCGTGAATTAAGAATTTCTTTGCCAGAATTGAATATAGAAAGGTGTTGGTAACGAAGGATTGGTCCCAAGCAACATCGAGTAGGCATAATATGACAGGAAAGCTATCACTATATCATTCTACCGTCAAACCTGTATCTTGAAGACAAGGAATTTCCAACATATTTCTGTCACCATTCGATAAGTTCTGAATATTTCGTGACTACAACTGTTTATCATACAGGACAGAATGTCCTGTGCCATTCCTACAGATTTTCTTGTCAAATTCCATCAATGTCGGTATAGCCATTTAGTTGTCAAAACGTAACAAAAAGACAGAGACTTACTTCCGCATTTATAGTATTATTACTCCAGATCACACAAACACACTGACTGCGAACATTATAACGTAAAAAAGTGTACACCTGCAGCAATGCAAGACTACCTACGATTTGCCTCGCATTGAACCCCTAAATTTGTTACATCTACAGTTTAACATTCAATCCGAATAACCGACGGTCCAGGCGTGACTCTTACGATCAAAAACAATTTTAAAACAACTTTGCCTCCACGGAGATTTGAACCGGAGACCACGATCCAAACATTAGTTAGCAGGCGATTTAACCACCGAGCTACCAGACCGCTATATGGAAAGGGAGTACAGAGACCTACACATCCTACGCTTCTGTTTATTTCCGTTCAGTAATGTTTCGAAATTATAAGACAACATGTATTATTTATACAGATAAGTTTTCAACCAAATGTAGACAGTATTTTTCTCCTTGTTTCAAAGGATAAGTGTGCAAATTTTCATGGAAATCGGATGAAAACTGTGGATTTGTATGAAGAACAAACAAACCAACAAACATTCAGAATTATATATATACTAGCTGACACTTGCGACTTCGTACGCTTGGATTAAGAATTTCTTTACCAGAATTGATTATTAAAAGTTGTTGGTAGCGAAGGATTGGTCCCAAACAACACCGAGGTGGCATAATATGACCGGAAAACCATCACTATATCATTCTACCATCGAACCTGTATCTTGAAGAGAATCAATTTCCAACATATTTAACAACAGAAAAACAAACGAATGTGAGGGGATGTGTGGGGGTGGGGGGTGTTAACTAAGGGCAGCTTTATTTCAGCTTGGACTTTTCTTCTTTGTTCAGCATGAGCATCCGATTCTTGGGTTCGAAAAACTTAAGCTGCTCGTGCTCTGCTAGAGCTACAACTTAGGCCAGTTTACGCCCGCAAGGCATGTCAAAAAAGAAGGCAAAATAAATTGGTGCCAGAAACATTTAAGCAGACACATAGTAATAGGACAGAAAAAATCGGCATCCATACTAAATAATACTTTTTTCTCTAAACGAAATTTATCAACAAATTATACACTAACATAACGCGCGAGAAGCATAGCTTGAGCAAGCGACGTAACATTACAGACTAACACACTCATCCATCTCTCCATCACTATTCGATAAGTTCTCAAAATTTCGTTACTACAACTGTTAATCATACCAAAAAAAATAAAAATTCCTGTGCCCTCCCTATAGATTTTCACGTCAAATTCCGTCAATATCAGTATAGGCATTTAGTTGTCAAAACGTAACATAAGACAGAGACTTACTTCCGCATTTATTGTATTCCTACGAATCACCCCTGATGGATCAATATTACGTAAAAAAGTGTACATATACAGCATTGCAAGACTACCTGTGAATTGCCTTGGATTTCACCCCTAACTTTGTGATATCTACAGTTTAAGATTCAATCCGAATAACCGACGGCCCAGGCGTGACTCTTACGATCAAAAACAATTTTTAAAAACCTTAGCCTCCATGCGGATTTGAACCCGAGACCACGATCCAAACGCTAGTAAGCAAGCGCTTTATCCACTTTTTTTTTTTTTTTTTTTTTTTTTTTTTTTTTTTTTTTTTGTATTTATTAGTGGTATTTTCATTCAGTTGGATGTTTTGTTTTTGAGGTTCTTTATGATTTGAATATTTGGTACAGTTAGGTTCCCCTCGTGCCTTTGATTCAAAAAGTCTCTCTTTGGGTCTAGGCGGGGTTTATAAACAGTTTTATTTGGTTAAATTGTGATTATTGGAATGATTCTGTCATTATTATATCGAGCATCCGCGCGAAGTCTTTTTTATAATTTTGAGTTTGGATAATTTCGTAATATATAGTATTCATATATGCTATATATTCGTCGTAAGTACTCTTTTCCGTTTGTAGCATATAAGTTAGGGTATTGCCTAGTATCCATTGTACCGTGTTGTGTTTTGTTTCAGGATATCTCTTTTTCTCAGGTTTCAGTATTTCCTGGATGGTCACGGTTAAAGGTGATATTCTGTCAAGGAAGGCTATTCTTCTTCTTGCCCAATTCCATATTTTCTGGTTTTGGTTACACGTTATTCTGTGTATCAGGGTGTCAGTATTTCCGCAATTTCTGCATCTGTCATTCGGGGATAGATGTATTTCGTAAAGTCTTCTGTTGGTTGAGATTTTTTCATTTACGACGTCATACCACAAGGATTGTGTTTTAGTGTTTAGAGTTTTATTCGTTATATTTTTCCAGATGTTGCTCCAGTTGTATTGTGGATTTTTAATTTCGATTTTATTTCTGTGGTTAGTTGTGTTGATTATTTTGTAGATTTCTTTTGTTGTCTTGTTGTACAGGGTGCATCCTCTGGTTTTTGCATAAGTTGTTTCTAGGTGAAATTTTCTCATATGTGGTAAGTTGAACTTTATCGCGGCCATGTTGAAAGGTATTTCCTCAGTGACTGGTTTTGTTTCTTTAATCAAGTTATTTGTTGGGCCGTTTGGGTCATTTTCCGCTGTCGTTATGGTTCTTTTGAGGAATAATGCGCAGCATCTTTCGCGTACGCTTATCATTCCTATGCCTCCTTTTCCTAGGGGTAGAGTCATTGTTTTGAACGCTGTTTTGAAGATCTTACCCCTGCTTGCGAACCACCCGAGCAGATTCTGTATCCGATCTGCAATTGTGTCGGGTATCGGCAGTACTTGGGCGATGTAGACCATTTTACTCAATAAAGATACTTGTACGATTTTAGCCTTCTGTATTGCATCCAGATCTCTATCACAGTGCATGTTTATAACAGCCCTAATTTTTGGTAGTGTTATGAGCCAGTTTTTAGTTATTGTTTTCATAATGTTCTTTTGAAAAACAATGCCTAATGTCTTATGTTCTTCTACTTGCTCGTACCAGATGTCTGTTGGAGGTGGGATCTCTGCTCCACTTATTTGGAGCAGTGCTGTTTTCTTTGGGTTAAGTTTTGCGCCTGTTGCTTCCGTGAACGTTGTGATTATTTCCCACGTTTTTGGATGTCCTCCGCTGAAGTTTCGGCTATACAAATGTCGTCTGCGTATCCTCTGCATGTAAATTTGTATCCGTTTAGATTAATACCTGTTAAATTTTGGTGACATTTCTCAAGCAGGGGTTCCGTTGCCAGTGCGTACAGGATCATTGATAGCGGGCATCCTTGTCTTATCGATCTTTCTATCTTGACGGGCGCTGACAGGTGTCCGTTTATAAGAAGTTTTGAATGTGTGTTTGTAATTATTTTCTTTATTACTTCCACGAATGGGGAGCCAAATCCTTTATGTTCCATGATTTTTAAGAGGTAATTATGTTCAATTCGGTCAAAAGCTTTTTCAAAATCGAGGAATAGTAGAGCTGATGGCGTTTTGTTTTTCTGCGTTTATGCTGATAATATCACGGTATTCGCACACAGTATTTAAGATGCTACGTCCGGGAATAGCACTGGTTTGATGAGGTCCTAAGATTTTCTCCATGAGGGGTTCCAGTCTAGTTTTGAGGATTCTCGTTAGTATTTTAAAGTCTGAATTTAACAAAGTTATTGGTCGTATTTCATTGATTTTTTTGATCTGGTTGCCTTTGGGTACTAGCACTATGATGCCCTCTGTGAAGGCGGTGGGAAGATTATCCTCTGTCCATAAGTCGTTTAGAATCTCTGTTAACTTATTTCTTAGCATGGGCCAGTAATGAATATAAAATTCTATGGGTAACCCATCCGGTCCTGGGGATTTCCCTCTTGCTGCTTTGTTTATCGATGTATGAATTTCATCCTGGTCAAAAATTCTTGTTAGAGTTGCTGATTCTTCCACACTTGCTGTGTTACTTGAGTTGGATATTAAATCGGAGATTGCCGCCGTACTAGTTGGAGTTGACTTAAAAATATTTTTATAATGCGTGGTAATTTCTTTAATTATATCTCTTCCGTCCTTGATGTTTTCACCATTTTCTTTAATTATATTGGTTATTAAAGTTTTTTTACTCCTTTTTGTGCTCCTTATAAGGTGGTACAAGGCTGCCGTTTCTTTGGTTGCGACGTCAGTCGGTTTTGAAGTTGTCAGAAGTTTGTTTGCTTGCATATTTTGTAATGATAGGATCTTGGCTTTGTATTTTTTTATTTTTATATTAGTATCGACAGTTATGGTGGGCTCTTGGTATAATTCCTTGATGCATCTGTAATAATACTCAATTGTGCCCTTCATCCAATAGTTCTTTTGTGTCCCCCAGGAGATTAAGGTTCGTTTTAGTTTTGGTTTCACATGTTCAACCCACCAAGATAGTGTGCTTTTATATTTTTTACAGTTTTTTAGACATTCGTCCCAGACACTTTTGATTTCTTCGTCTAGCGCCGGGTCTTCAAGCATAGAGATGTTACATTTCCAGAATCCTTTGCCTCTGCTAACTGGCTGCCTCTGCATGTTGACAGTACATTGCATACTGTTGTGATCTGAAAAGCTTAGAGGAAAAATGTTTGCACTGGTTGTTTTGGTTCGGAGGGTCTCCGTTACGTAGATCCTGTCGAGTCGGCTTGCCGAGTTGTTTGAGACATATGTGTAGGCTTTGGCATTTCCGTGAATGCATTCCCAAGCGTCGTGAAAGTCCATCCCTCGAATGAGGTTAGTCAGCTCCCTGCACCCATTGAAATTTGGGGTTTGATCTTTTTGGCTTAGTACACAATTAAAGTCACCTCCCATTATTATTGCACCTGTGGTATTTCGCAGGAGATAGGGTAGCTCTGTTTTGTAGAAGTGTGCTCTTTGGGCTCGATTATTATTGCCAGAGGGGGCGTAAACATTAATTATTCGCGTGTTATTTATTGTAGTTGCAATGGCCCTGCCGTTTGTTAATGTTTCTGTACTAACCGTCTCAATTCCCTCTCTAATCACGAGGGCCGTTCCCGTGTTGGTTTCTTTGGAGTAGTTGATTATTCCATCGTATCCAGGGATGTTTAGTTCCGTAAAAGTCACTTCTTGTAACATTGCGATGTCAATACTGTTTTGTTTAATATAATCCGCTAGGCATTTTATTTTGAATGGCGTAATTACTCTGTTCATATTTATAGTTGCAATGCTATAACTTTGATTGCTTGTCATTGGTTATTTTACGTCTCATCAGATCCCTCCATTACTTCCTCGTACCAGCTGTCTTTACTGAGGAGTTTTGGTTTATCTTCTTCTCTTATCTTCTGATCGTTTACGTATTTTGGTGTGTCTTGTCCAATTCTAACTTTGGTTGTTTCTTCTTCTTCTTCTTCTTGTCCTGATTTGGCGTTATTTGTTGTTCGTTCTACTTTCTCTGCTATTCTTTTTACTGGTTTGCCGTTGTTTTCGAGTCGTTCACTGAGAGCTCGGCGTTTTTTTGCTATGTATTGACTTGCGGTATTGGCACCATCCTTATTTGCACTTCTGCTAGATTGTCTTGTTATTCTCTTCTCGCTTATTTCTTTCTCGGCTTTGTTATTGATCGTTGAGCTGTGCATTTCAATCCGTTGTTTTGTTTCGGAATCTTCTTCTGCCTGGTGAGTTGTTTTATTTGTAAATGTTTCTATGTGTATGACATGTTCTGGGATACTCTCTTCTTCTATTTCTTTTTCATGTAATTTCTGTTCCGGTTCTTGTTCTTCGTTTTCTTCTTCTTCTTGTCCAGATTTTTCGGCTCGTGTTTCCTGTTTACCGCCGAGCTGTTCCGAGTTGTCCTCTACATCGATCTCCATGATTTCCGTGTTTTCCAACGTTTCTGTGTGTGGCTCACATGCTGATGTTACAGTGTGGCCTATGTTTACACTGTTGACTTGTGCCGTGGCTTCTGCATAAGACGCTGTGTTGCTACTTTCCTTACTCGCTTCCGCGATTGTAGCATTTGCTGTTATAGTTTCTGATGTTGACAATTTTACTCTTGGAAGTTGTAATGGTCGGCGTTTTGTACACTCAGATCTTAGATGTCCAGGTTCATTGCAAACAGAGCATGTGCGCGGTTGTCCCTCATATATTATTAATGCTTTGAAACCCTGTATCATTATATAGGAAGGTATATGTTTTTTTAAATCAATTTTCACACACCGTATGCCGTTGTTTGCTTGGAATCTGAACTTAGGGCTCCATTTTTCGTCGGTCGCCGTTATTATTTCACCATAGTTTCGGATTGCTGCCGTTACACTAGCATTACTAATTTCAAATGGTACATTAAAGACTCTTACTGATCGTAGCCCCAGCCCTGCGTGGCTTATATATACGGTACTTACGGTTCCATCTGGGTTCTGGTAGTCGGCTTTCCCTCCAGTTTTCTCTACGATAGTATTGCACAAGTTGTCATTTGTCATTTTAACGTATACTGCATAAGTCAAGAAGTCCATTTGGATTCCGTATACATCTGCGTCTGTCAAGTCGAATTTTTCATACAGCCATTCATGGAAGTCATATGCACGTGGTCTTGTCTCCTTCGCGTCGAACGCAAATTTCAGTGTATTCTTCCGTATCGTCGATTCCATTTTCACTATCGTAAACCACAAGCTAAATTTTCACTGATACACTCACTGAACCTCGCTTGAGGAAAGTATCGAGCAACCGCACGCGACGGCGGCTCGATGCGAACTTGCCACTGAGCTGCCTGACCGCTACACGGAAAAACAGTACAGAGACGTCCATATCCAATGTGTCTGTCTATCGCCGTTCAGTAGTATTTCGAAATTATAAGACAACATGTATTATTTATACAGATAATTTTCCCACCAAATGTAGACAGTATTTTTCTTCTTGTTTCAATGGATAAGTGTGCAAAGTTTCATCGAGATCAGATGAAAACTGTGGATTTGTATGAAGAACAAACAAACCAACCAACCAACAAACAAACAAACAAACAAACAAACAAACATACATACATTCATCTTTATATATATAGTTTGAACTTTTTTTTTTTTTTCTTTTTATTTTATTTTTATTTTTGTGAAAGAGAGAGTGAGTGAGAGAGAGATTGAATATGTTCGGCAGCATGTGAAATATTTTTACTTTGAATTACGTTCAGTTTAAAAGCAGGTTAACAAATATATTTTAAGGAATATTGAAAACTTAGTTTTCCGTTCAAGAAATCCATTGTTAATATAAGGCACAGTTATACATAAAATGGTATTCTGTTCAAACGTTGAGGCGATGTGATAGAACGTAACTAGCCCCATCGTAATTAGACGCTTCTTGGCTATCTGAAATTTTAACATTGAAAGGTGTGATCTATATCGATTCAATAATGGACTGTATAACCATTAATTCATAATTACATTGTTAATAAAACACAGCATTAAATTCGGCTAAATAACTGACCATCAAGATCCACAGGAATGTGAAATCGAGAAATAGAACTAATGCAGAAGCGGGAAATAGAATGTTAGGATTTGAACAACTGCAGCATAATCCTCAATGCAGCGTATTGTAAAATACTGTAGGTATGTGTGGGACCTACGGTAAAGAAAATTAACCGAAACATTTGAAAGAGCAAAAGGTTTTTTTTTTT
>JARYHS010003072.1:0-12525 GCA_031002005.1 Vandiemenella viatica
GCATCTGCTGTAGGCTCAACATTTAGCTTGCATTAGTCTAATGTGAGTCAGTAATTATCCTAAAATGGTCTTAATGGTTTTGTTTCTTCTCTTTGTGTCAGTATTATTTTAGACGCCCTGTAGCGCTCCGGATCGCAGTTGCGACCCTCTGTCCTATACGCGATATTTGATTCTTATTGATGACGATCTACCATGTCATTTTGTCAACGTTATTTTGAATCACCCTGTATAAAGTATGTTTTTAATCATCAACGTTTTTCTCGTTCAGTCACTGTAAATTATACTTAGGTTCTACATTTACTGTGCCTAGCAAAACAGCAGGAATATTCACGTATAATCCTTAATGATCCAACGCGTGAATCCTGAAAACACTCTCCTTCTACATCTGTCCTTTGCTGCGTTGGTGAAACTTTCCGCTGTCGGGATTAAGGTGTGTTTCTAATTGTTTACTTTTACCAGTGAAATCAAAGTTAAAAGATCCATGAAGGCCAAATCATTGTAATGCCAGGTCGAAATAGTTGGTACGAAGTTTCATCATAATTCGCGGGACCATTAATCGATACGAAGAAACTGAAACCTTAGATAGCAAAGGAAACAACGACGTAATGTAGATATCGGCCTTACTGCCCTCATTCCCACAGTCAAATTCACTGTCTTAACGATTTCTAGCAAAGTTAATGATAAAATGGTGTTACCCAGTGAGCTATCGTAAATGAGGTAGACTGAAGATACAAAAATAAATATATAGTATGCTAGGCAACAAGTGCAATATACAGCGAAGTAGAACCTCCTTCTATTTGTAACAGCTAACATGTAATCTTCTTGATTATAGCCTAAGAATTCATCACAGGGCCAGTGATTGTAAAATTTACGTCAAAAACCTTGAAATTTTCTCTAAAGGACTAGAGGTACAACAGTAACATCAGACTGTAGTATGCTTAATGAGATCTGACAGAACAAGGAATAACAATGCTACATAAATCCACCTAGTAAAACGAACTTTCTTCTCACTTTTCTCATACGGCTATGAGACGTAGTTGTGAAGACTATAACCACGTCGAAGCCTTTGGTTATGTAGTATTGACGTAGAATGTTGTTTCTTGAACTGGAAGCAGCTCTAACGCGCCCATTGTTCAGGGAATTAGTATTTCCAAAGGTGTTTGTGTATCGTCTCATTCCTCTAGTTTCTTCCGACCTGTAGTAAGAAGAATTTGGAGAAATTCATTGTGGAAGAGAAAGTTGAGAGCAGTAGAACAGGCGAATGGTGGATGAGTATTATTACATATATATAGCCTTCGGTCATAATGACCATGTGACCAGCTTCATATGTTTACAGTTGTTTTACATACATTTTTAGACATATACAAGTATGATTTTTTCTTCTTATTACAATATAGGACTCACTGTGTTTACATTTAACTTTTAAAGTTTAGTATGTCGACAGTTTTATCACACTGAACTCTGTTTGTTTCTCATTTTTGTTCTTAATAACTAATATTACATGACAGAGTTATTCTTAATTAAATTAATGTACAATCTTGGACAAGAGGGAAATTTATAAAATGAACATAATTAATTCTGCTATCCTCCTCACCTACAGCTTGTCGTTAAAACAATTATTGCTTTGACGTTGGACATTTTGTAAAATAGTGTCTTGGTATATAACTATTATTCCATAACAGAGTGATTCTTATTTAAATTAAAATACAATTTCGCACAAGAGTAGCTTCTTAAAATGAATATTATCAAAGTTATTATCCTCCTATCTTATAGCTTGTCTTTAAAACAATAATTGCTTTAGCTTTGGACATTTTGTAAGAGTGTATGTTAGTGTACACTATTACCTTTGCAGTTTTCCTTATAGTTCTTTCTCACTTTGCACTAATGGTCATTCGTTGATATTTTATGATATACTTTAACCTTTAAAAGCCTAATATGAGCTTCACTTAAGAATGGGCTATCTCTGGTATATATCTTGTCGCTCATCCTCAGCAGATACAGAAATAGAGGTGCAATAAGTTAACAAATCTTTTGTACAATTCATTTTGGGATACCCGGTAACGGCTGTATGCGAGAATAATGCATCACCATCGTCTAGGATAGCATCGTCTAGTCATGATGTCTCAAGTGTAGTGGCCTGTCCGTGTGATAGTAGAAACGCTTCTTCCTTCAGCAGGGAATCTGTTGTTAGTGAAACTGAAAGGACAACGATTTCTTTTGGTTCGGCATATTTAATGAAGTTTAAAGATATTGTGCTGCTGTAATTCTAGGAACTAACCATTGCTCTAAAGAACTGATGTAACCGAGTTGAGAGTGAATCAGTGAGGTGCTGACCTCTGTTGATCGTTGATGAAGGTAGGAGACGGCAAAACTGGCAGCTCGCCCAATCCCCAGGCAAATAATCGGTTAATACGGACGAATACAGTCTTCTGTAAAGAAAGAACCAGCTCCATAGACTGGAAGCGGATTTACACATGTTTTGAGGATGACAAGCAGTTAAGAGTATCTAGTACTGAAAATGACGGATGCTGGTATTTAAGAAAATACGATGGCAATAACTCACTATCATGTCGACTGTAAGAAAAGTAAGTTGGTAGGATGGTAGTCTACCTGTATAGTTGGACAGCAGAGATTGTAACGAAGAATAAAGATGCCAAGACATATGACATGAATACTGTACAAGGGTTTAGTTGCTTTTCATATTTAAATAATTATTTTAATCATACTGGGTAAAAACTGATGGTTTGTTTGTCACCCCACCAACGTTAAACAATTTCAGATTAGAAATTCTTGATCACTGGTTGTACAACCGGGACCAGTCCAACGCCAATAAAACAGTAAATTTTATTGGGTTTCAGAATATCACCATCCACTCAGCAGATTTCCCTCCGGTTTTCAAGATACTTAGGAAAAAAAAAAAAAAAAAAAAAAAACAACCGAACCGCTACAGGTGAAAATTTTTCTTAATAAGGGTTGCATAAAATTAGGGAGGGGGTGGGCTTTTTCCCCTTGTTTTTGAAATATACGTAGTTTCATTGAGATCTTTAATGTATAGAAGAATATAGATCACTACCGTATTAATTTGTCCATATCACTGGAGACTTGATGTTTCAGTTCTGTCCAGTTCAGGTTCCATAACTTATCCATTCTCACTGCACAAATGTTATTTCCATAGTAATCCCAGAAACACAAATGGAGTTGAATAAATTGTTCTCATGCCTTCATTGGGAAAGGCGCGTTAATTTGATGCACATTTCGAAGCTGATCTCTAACTTAATCTTCCGGTGAAGGCACTATGCTTTGCAGTAAATAAGTCAACAAAAAGTATAATTGGTGTTTCTCTATTATATGATTTGGTCAAAACTTATTAGTTTCTTTAAATTAAACGATTATTAAAACTCATTTTCTTCCCATATTTATTTTTACCCACGTATTTATTCCTCTTTTTTACTTTATATATTTAAGCGTCATCGTCTTGAATTAATTGATTTGGCTTAACAGATCCGGATAGAATAAATTTCGAAATTTACATGTAACTCACAGTAGATTTGTAAAGAAATGGAGACAGCTGTCATTTTTGAAATAAACTTATTTCTTGTGGGCCAGTTCATGTTGTAATAACATACTCTAAAATTCTTCATACAGTTTAATGCATACTGTTTTGGAAACCAGGGAGGCTGCTGATAAATTAGTAATTACTCCAGAATTTCAGTTTATAACGTGAAGTGTTTTGACGACGAGTATGTGCAATACAGTGGTTTGGATTAGTAATTTACATGCTTCCCTCAGACTTCAGATGGTGCGGAAATTGCTGTTAATTATGATATCACTACCAAAAGCGATCACTAAAATTAATACCGTCGATTGCGTTCCCGAGTTCATTATCACATGATGAAGTATTTGGGAACTAATAGATAACTGGATTCATCATACAAATGAATCACCAGACAACTGAAATGAAACAAGCACAATTTCAGCCAAATGCTTATTAGATGAAAATTCGGCAGTTTAACAATACCGAGATTACAGGAAATGCCAGATAGTTTTACATTTTTACAGAAATTCATTATTCTCCCCCATTCAAGCAATAATTGCTGTGCTCGCTGTTCCTAAATCCTGTATTCCAAACCGAGAGTGGTGGGTTAGCGGTTAACGTTCTGGCCTCGCATTCGGGAGGACGCGGGTTCGAATCCCCGTCCGGGCATTCAGATTTGGGTTTTCCATCGTTTCCCCAGATCACTCCAGGAGAATTCCGGGATGCTTCCTTCAAGAGGCAATGGCCAAATTCCTTCCCGTTCCTTGTCCCCAGTCCCATCTGTTGGTGAGCTGTAGCGTTAGAGCTTGGCATACGGGGAGCGCTTTGTTTTCATCACCGTTCCAACCATTGTGAATCCGGAAATAGGCCAGGTGACCGACAGAATTGTACCTTAATGCAGCTCATGACCAATTTCCTTCCCATTTCTGAGTTCTGTCTGTATCTCCTAAGGCTCCGTTTAAATTTTTGTTGCTTTCGACAGTAAAACTATTTTTCCTATTAGAATGTCGTGGTTTGTTACAAATTTTTTAAAAAAAAATTATTCCTATTTCTTCAGACAGTTTTTTTGCTATATATATTCATAAGGAGATTTTTTAGAATAACTAGGAGTATTTCATTATCAGCTCTTCACGTCTCTGCCACTTTTGGTCGACCGCACAGATCGTTTCCACTCTTGAAAGTCCCTCTAGCAGCTCCTCCAATATTTGTGTCCAATCCACTCCCTTGGCCTCTATGCTCTCTAGTGGTAGTCTTGCGATAGGTCTACTTCCAGTCTCCATTCTCAAGACAACCCCAACCGTTCTTCAGGATTTCTTTTACTGCGTCAAGCTTTATGCTATAATGTTTTTTATTTTCTATCCTATCTTTTTATCATATCGTTTTATTTTCTGTGGCTCTCAAAAAACTTATCTCTGCCGCCTATAATCTGCTTGAAACTATCTATAACGTAAATAACGTCTTATTTATTATGTAGAATCAGTCGCCGTTTCGTATAATACTATGAATGGTCAAGGCTGGCAAAGGAGAAACAAGGCAACTGCATAATGAGTTTTTACACAACTTGCTTTCTTCTTACAGTTACTTCGTGTCAACTGTATGCTGTGGAAGTTTTCCACAGAATAAACTTCGACAAGCTGAAGTTTTGTCTTGGACTGCATATTTCTGAGATTCGATTATTGGAGAATCGCTGGAGATAAGGCTGAGCCGCAAAACCATGAACAAAGATGGTGGTCTCATTTTGAATGATGCATGGTAGCCCATCCTACCTGATCTGCAACAGCAACGCGTAAGACATATGCGCCGGAATGCTGCCTTTCGGCTTGTTGTGAAAAGTCCCGCTACCAAGAATCTCTACTTTCTGTCACTTGTATAATAAGGAAAATTTTGGGCACTCTATTTATTACTCTTTGAAAATATAGCTATGGTTTCGTCAGAAAAACCCCTAAAGTTTTCTTATGATCATATTGTTCCCTTCTGCCTGATATATAACACTTAGTGGCACTTTATAGGCCTGCAGTGCCTTGACATTGTTGTGCCAAGGGTATGGAGCCTTTCGGCAATTGCCTGAACTTATCTATCGTTATAAATTTTTTCTGTCTGTTTGAAAATTTTTACATTTAATCGGTTGATGCCCGCTGTGTCGTGAAGGAAGTCATTTGGTGCGTATCTGGGTGCTCTTAATATTACTCGTAGGTATCTATTCTGAAGTCGCTAGAGATGATCTATGTTGGATTTTGCTGCTGTTCCCCACACCTGCATCCTTAAAGTATGAAGGGAGGAAAACTGTCTTAGGATCTGAGTTTTGTTGTTGTTGCTAGTTTGGAGCTTAAAGGATTGGAAAAAAGATTTTTAATTATAGCGGTGCCCTGTTTTCTTCTGTCTAAAATGTGTTTCCGAAGAGGAAGCTTTTATCAATGGTGACTCCAAAGTATTTAGTTTCAGAATTACTGTTCAGTCTGCCAGTAAAGGCCCCTGCCAGGCAGACCTCACACACAACGCGCCTGCACGCCGGGATACATATACGACTCCAAACAGGCGCAGAGACATCAAAACAAACCAGGAAAACAAATAGAATCATCTAGAAGCTAAGTGGGACTATTTCTTACAGAGGTCGCCGTACTACCACACAACGGAATTCCTGCGCCAGGCCGCCTATATAAGCGTAGCCGGCCGCTCCACCGCCAGTTCCGGCCTGACCGCGGAACCAGCTTCAACTACAGAAGACCACCGGAAGTTCGCGAGAAGTAGAAGCCGTCTCTCTCTACCCCGGATCAGGACCAGGCTAAATTTCTCGACGGTCATCCGCTAACTGTACCACATTTGTTATTGTTTACCAGTGTTTTGTGTACATAGTAATAAACCTCAAGGAACCATTAAGTGTAGTTCACTTCAGTGGCGACAAGGTTGGGATAAGAACTCTCGACCATCATGGCTACGCCAGCAGCACCTACGGAATGGCAACAGTTCCTCCAAGGACTTCTACATCAGTTCTTCGAATCTCAGAGACAACTGATTGCGGAAGTCAGGAATCTCCGCCAACCCACGGCCCCGCCTCCGTTCCCAGCATTCAACGACGACGTCGAAGAATGGGAGACCTACGAGAAGCGCATAAAACAACACTTCGCAATTCATCACATATCCAAAGAAGAAGACCAGCGTGCATATTTCCTTTCCTGGAACCAATCGAAGATGTATGTCTTGCTCACCAAACTTCAGCCACAAGACCCCGACACCCTCACCTTCACGACCATCTGTACGACACTGAATGCATACTACAGACGCCGGTACCATGTCGTCGCGGCCCGCGTCGAATTCTATCAATGCCGGAAGAAGCCCGATCAGACGTATCGCCAGTGGGCGGCCGAACTCCAAGGCCTTAGCAGAAAATGTAAGTTTCAAACTCGTTGTTCCCACGAATCCTACGCCGACGACATGGTGCGTGATCACATCATACAGGCTGCACCAGATGCCGCACTCCGGCATGACGCCCTCAAGTTAGAGGACCCATCCCTGGAGCAGGTCATCGAACTTGCCTACAAATTCGAAATATCTACGGCCGCAGATCGCCGCCTGGAGTCCTGGGCGGATGTGGCCGCAATCCGAACCGACGTAGAGGACACACAGGACGTCGCCGCCATCCAGAGCTCCCAGTCGCGCTCCTCCCGACACCACAACCGGGGACCGCTTCCTCAGAAGGACATCGAACCGGCCCGTTCCGGCAGGGGCACCAAGTCTCGGCAGCAGCAGCGGATCCCGCAGCGCCGACGCCGCAGCCCGCTCCGCCTACCCTCCTGCCCCGCCTGTTATTCAGCACATGAGAGGGAAAATTGTCCGGATCGTTGGGCTGAATGCTCACGTTGCGGCAAGGAAGGACACCTGGCGTCCGTCTGCCGCACCAACACCACCAATGCCAATCCCGGCTCTCGCCGCCCAGGGTCTTACCAAGACAGGTTGAGCGGCGCACCTATGGATATCAATCAGGTAGACACTTCCACAGCATCCAAACTTTTTATTGACGTTACGGTCAATGGCAAGCCCCTGCGCCTACAAGTCGACACAGGAGCAGCAGTCTCATTGCTTAATTATACTACTTATGTGCAAATTGGCTCGCCCCCCCTCTCGCCGGCCCCCAAGCGCCTCCTGACATACAACAAACAGGAAATAGCACTCCTGGGACAATTCACAGCAAACGTCATGTATAAGTCTGTACATCGTTCAGTCCCCTTTTTAGTAGTTAACAGTTCTCTCACAGCAGACTTATTTGGACTGGACGCTTTCCGCTTATTCGGATTTTCAATTGAGGATAACATACACCTCGTATCTCAGCATGTTCCTTTTCCTGAAGTGGACGCCCTTTGCACCGAGTTTCAGGACCTGTTCTCACCAGGCGTCGGCTGTGCAAAGGACTTCGAAGCATCACTCCAACTCCGGCCGGACGTACGGCCTCGATACTTCCGGGCACGCCAGGTACCCGTAGCGCTTCAACAACCACTTCAGGAAGAACTTCAACGTCTCCAAGACGAAGGGATCCTCCAGCCGGTGCGGTTCAGCCCCTGGGCCACGCCGTTGGTCATAGTTCAGAAGCCAGGACGCCGCTTACGTCTCTGTGGTGACTTTAAGACCACCGTCAACCCGCATCTGCTGGTAGACGACTATCCACTTCCGAGACCGGACGACCTCTTCCGTAAACTAGCAGGAGGTACCTACTTTACAAAAATTGACCTGGCAGAAGCATACCTTCAAATCCCTTTGGATATCCAGTCCCGACAATACACAGTCATCAACACTCCCTCTGGCCTCTTCCAACTCAACCGGCTCATGTTCGGCTTGGCCAGTGCTCCAGCGATTTTTCAACGGTATCTCGAACAACTTCTCCAGGATATTCCGGGATGCATCAACTATCTCGACGACATAGTCGTCACGGGACCCTCCGCTGCCGAACACATGACCAACCTCCGCCTACTCTTCCTCCGCCTCCGTGCAGCAGGATTGAAATGCAACCTTTCCAAGTGTCAATTTTTTCAACAATCCATTTCCTACCTGGGTCACATCATCGCTCAGGAAGGCATTTCCCCAGCATTTTCCTATGTGGACGCTATTTCCAACTTACCTCGGCCTCAGGATCTACATCAGTTGAAATCTTTTTTAGGCAAGATTTCATACTACAGAAAATTTATACCCTCAGCAGCACAAGTGGCAGCACCCCTGTACCACCTCTGTCGCAAGAATGTCCCGTTCCGTTGGACCCCAGCTTGCGAGACCGCATTCCACACCCTTAAACAGCAGCTCAAGTCCGCAGCATGCCTCATGCCATACACTCCAAACCTCCCCTTGATACTTGCCACAGATGCATCCGATTACGGTGTGGGGGCAGTTCTGTCTCATAAATTACCAGATTACATCTCCAAAGCCCTATCGGCTGCTCAGCTTAAATATTCTCAAATCGAGAAAGAGGCGCTAGCTATTGTTTTTGCCTGCTCCAAATTCTATTCCCTTTTATATGGGATTTCTTTTCATCTCATTACCGACCACAAGCCACTCCTATCACTATTTGATCCGTCCACACGTCTGCCTACCAAAACATCCCACCGCATCCAGCGTTGGGCACTATTCCTGTCCCAGTTCAGATATACCATGCATTTCCGTACCACCTCCAGGCATGCCAATGCAGACGCCTTATCCAGACTACCGCAGGGACCAGACCTTGCCTTCGACAAGTCGGAACTTCTGGTGTTCCAGATCGACGATGACATACAAGAAGCACTGAAGACATTTCCAGTCACGGCCTCAAAAGTCGCGGCAGCCACAGGGGAGGACCCCCTCCTCCGTGTCATCCGACACCACATCCAACACGGGTGGCAAACACGTTCCCCTCCACGCCATCATCAAGACCTCAAGTTCTACTACTCCATCCGCCACCAGCTCTCAGTAGTAGAGGGAGTGCTCCTCCGCACAGAACCAAATTCCACCCCGAGGGTCGTCGTTCCGAGATCCCTACAACCGACAATCCTCCAAACTCTCCACCAAGGACACTGGGGAATTGCCCGTACCAAATCCCTTGCCAGACGCCATGTATTCTGGATCGGCCTTACCACGGATGTCACGAAGATGGTGCGGCGCTGTACTATCTGTGCCCAACAACTGCCCCGCCCCCCTCAAAAGTTCCTTTCCTGGCCGGCACCGTCCGGACCCTGGGAACGCATTCACCTCGACTTCGCTGGCCCATTCCTAGGCCACCAGTGGCTCCTAGTGACGGATGCCTTTTCCCACTTCCCATATGTCGTCCGTTTGCTCCACAATCACCACAGAGGTCACCATTTCAGCCCTCACGAAGATCTTTTCCATCGAAGGATTACCATACGCTATCGTCACAGATAACGGAACCGCAATTTCGAAGTGGGAATTCCTATCCTTCTGTACCGCCAACAATATCCAACACCTCCTCACCCCGCCCTTCCACCCCCAATCTAACGGGGAGGCGGAACGGCTAGTCAGAACATTCAAAACCCAAATGACCAAATATACCACAAGTCACAAACTCGAAGAGGCATTGACACTCTTCCTCAGTTCCTATCGAACCACTCCAGTGGGGGCCAAAAGCCCGGCGGAATTGCTGCATGGCCGCCAACCTCGCACTCTCCTCCATCTCCTCTTACCCCCGCCCAAAGTACAGGTACCTTCGGGCCCATTCCGTTTCACCCCGGGCTCCCTAGTCTGGGCCCGCGGGTTTGGCTCCCGGGCCGGTTGGCTTCCGGGGGTCATCCAGCGGCCCCGGGGCCACCAACTGTTCGACGTCAGCCTGGATGGCCGGATAGTGCGACGCCATCGAAACCAACTACGTCCCCGCTACCCCACGGCACCGTCCTCTTCCACCACGGCACGGCCATCCACTTCTTCCTCTCCTTCCCTGCCACCTCCACCACTCCTGCCGTCTAACCGTTGCTCAGGGACAGTTACAGCGCCACCAACGACGCCACAACCTGTCGGTCGCTCCGACACCCTTCAGCCGCAGCCTCTCGACCACCTGCGGGGACCATCTTCAGCGCCCCCCGTACAGCCCCCGGCCATCGACGCCGACGAACCGATGCCGTTAGCTCCACAAGTACCTCCACCACAACCTGCACCACGACGCAGGTCGGCACGCATCGCCAGGGGAACAGCTCCGTACTCCCCTGGAGGTAGCCTTCATAGTCTGCTCCAGGGCGCCGCGGCAGACGACCTCGCAGAGGTCGCAGACATCGCTTCCCCCCCCCCCCCCGGGAGGGAGGTATGTTCAGTCTGCCAGTAAAGGCCCCTGCCAGGCAGACCTCACACACAACGCGCCTGCACGCCGGGATACATATACGACTCCAAACAGGCGCAGAGACATCAAAACAAACCAGGAAAACAAATAGAATCATCTAGAAGCTAAGTGGGACTATTTCTTACAGAGGTCGCCGTACTACCACACCACGGAATTCCTGCGCCAGGCCGCCTATATAAGCGTAGCCGGCCGCTCCACCGCCAGTTCCGGCCTGACCGCGGAACCAGCTTCAACTACAGAAGACCACCGGAAGTTCGCGAGAAGTAGAAGCCGTCTCTCTCTACCCCGGATCAGGACCAGGCTAAATTTCTCGACGGTCATCCGCTAACTGTACCACAATTGTTATTGTTTATCAGTGTTTTGTGTACATAGTAATAAACCTCAAGGAACCATTAAGTGTAGTTCACTTCACTATGTTCTCTGCAATTGGTGTTATTTTGGTTGTGAATTAGATATTTACTGGCGCGAAATTCGGGGTCCGTCAGGGCAATCGCCTAAAGCAGAGTTTCTCAACCTTTTGCGACCCGAGGATCAGAACGCTGATAAAAATAATGTTGCGGACCACTGACTCATATTGACCTAATTCTTTACCTATGTGAATGATATTAACATCTGTTGCATATTGTATTGTACCGTTATCACATAAAAAATCTAGAAGGATATTTTAATTCCTAAGTAAATGCAGTTATGAAACTTGAAGAGAAATGTAGCTATATAGTTAATTACAGATTGAACACAATTAATGTTTAATACCCAAATGAATAATAATGTTACTGTAGATTGGTAGCTACACTATACCATCGACGTACATGCACATAAAAGTAACGATACCTGATAACTTTTATTGTTATTTACTTCATCACTATTATGTTACCAACACTATCACGTATCTCGGTTCCTCACACCTAACACAATATCCTGAAAAAACAGTTACTAACATAATTGCTAAGCGAACGGCGCTCTCTTTGATGACGATTGGAAACGTTTTATGGGAACAATACTGTCCTATCCTCATATCCTGGAAATACCCCAGATTATGCATGCTCGTTGAAATATTCATGGCTCTTAAAAGTTCCAGTTTGTAAATGAGATCGATAGCAATATTTGTTAAAAATAACGATTGACAGAATTTAAACAATACAAGAATGCCGATTAGTAATTATAATCTTTAACTTTTAGACGCCAACAACTTTGATTACAATCAGCATTTAAAATAAAAAACCCAAAAAAACAAAGTGAAGATGTTTCGAAACCTTTGACTGTTAAGATGTAAGAATTTGTTGGTAGCCAAACACAGCACACCATCAGTATGGTAAATCAGAAGAACGAAAATATTTCGTTGAAGATGATGGTAAATCTTTTTTTGAGTTATTATCTAACGCATGTGTATGAGTTGTATTGAATTCAATATCAAGGTATCGTTCCTTGTTTGAAGCATGTGGTATGAATTGCAACCAACCACTTTAAGTTTACGCGTTATTCTGTTCATCTAATAAAAAAAATACTCATACCTCACGATTAACACTGTCGTGTTTTTACTAGAGACCTTTGTAGTACACCATCATCACTACCTCTCAGATATTTGGGTTGGAATAAATATTGCTAAGAGTTTCCAGTAATAACTTCTGTTCTAGTTTCGCAAGCCCAGAAGAAGCGTCTGAGATGTAGATTTCCTCCTCTCAAGGAA
>JARYHS010003074.1:0-36706 GCA_031002005.1 Vandiemenella viatica
TGTGTGGTAGTACCCAGTTCTTTATTTGGAGTAGTACAGGTTGGTGGTCGGATAATAGGTCGTTGACGACATCAAGTTTAATCCGGCGTGGGATGTCCTTCACTATGGCCACGTCAATGACATCCGGTTGGTCATGGCGGCTGTGGGGGATGTGCGTCAGTGCTTTGGGGCCAAGCACTTGAATGTTGCGCCTCTCTGCTAGTGCTAGGAGGCGTTCCCCTTTGTTGTTGTTGATCCTTTAATTCCAAGCGTTATGCTTTGAATTCAAGTCGCCACCAATTATCACCATTCTTCCTGTTCCTAGGAGTTCATCTATGTACTGATCGCATAGTGTCCGGTTTGGTGCTACGTATGCCGACACCAATATATGTGGCCGTCTGCAGAGTGGATTTTTACAGCTGTGGCCTCCATGTCGATCAGTTGTGGTGTTTGGATATGCTCGTGGGTCAGCTTTTTGTTTATGACTATAGCTGTCCCTCCTCCCCGTCGTCCCAGCCTGTCATTCCGGTAGATTGTTTGTCCTGAAATTTTGAAATTGTCATTTGGTTTAAGGTATGTCTCCGTCAGCAGTACTGTATCCAGTTTTAAGCGTTGAATGAAATCCTGGAACTATATTTTTATTATTTTTATTGTTCGCGTTCCAAATTGCAATTTTTAGGTCTTTTAGATTCACCATTAGTCTCGCCATTATTTTAGCAGGGACATGACTCCTTTCATCAGTGCAAAAAGTTTGCCGGTGTCGTCCTTGGCCCTTTGGATGCGGTCTAGTGTTTTGATCATTTTTCTCATAATTGATTTTCCACTGAATAGGTTTTCTGTTTCATGGGTATTTTCTCCGCGTCTACCGTGGCTCCTTTCTGCATGTTTACAGTGGCTCCTGTGTCTTTTTTGTTCCTTTGTTCTGTTTTCCACGTTAGCATTGGTTTGGGTTGTTTCCCTTTGGTTTTTATCGGTAGTGGTATTTGCATAGGTTTTCTCTTGATTGGTAGTCTTCTGCTTGGTGTTCTTCTGATTGCTGGTCTTTTGGTTGTTGGTCTTCTGGTTAGCGGTCTTTTGGTTGGTGTGATGTTGGTTGTTCCTTGGCTCCTGACCGTTTTGCGGTTGTTTTTTCTCTGCTTTCTTTGGGTTGTCTTGCTGTTTGGGTTGGTTGGTCTTGGATGATGTGGGTGGTTGTTGCGCTAGCTGGTAGGTGCGACAGCCGCGCCATGACGCAAGATTGTCACCTGCGCAGTTTGCACATTTTGCCTTCTCAGTTGCTGGTAGCTTGCAATTCTTTACTATCGTTCAGCTCTGCGCATTTAACGCAACGACTAGGCAGGTGGCAGAAGTTCTTTGTATGTCCCAGCCTCTGGCATCTAACACACTTTGGAGGGCCATTCCGTTGTTTGAACCGTTCCACGGTCATTCGGGAGTTTTTTTTTTTTTTTGGGGATTTTTTTTTTTTTCACTGCCTCAACGGCGTTTTGTAGCCCCGCTACTGTATGTAGCTTTATCTACAGTTTCGAATAGATTATATTGGAAACTCTATGATTCGCGTTAGGGAAAAACCCAGCTTTGACCATTATAAACAGCCTTTATGGGAAACCCTTGAATGTTCTTATAAGGATCACTTGTGGTAGTTGATCCTTTATATTGGTGTCATAATTGTGCTGAGTGGCACTTTGAATTTGTGCCATTCCATTGGGAGTACTGTACCTACTGACTCCAATCTGTCAACTTCTGGGCGGATAGTATCAAGCCTGGTGAAAAATTTCTCTGCTTGTCGATAAATTTCTGCATTGATGGTAGGCATGTTGGTGATCTCGTGAAGAAGGTCTATTGGCGTGTAGATGCTAGCATGGCTAATCATTCTTAAGCATCTGTTCTGCACTCTTTGTAAGTGTAGCAGGGTAGATTTGCATGCAGTTCCCCAGACCTGAGTCGTTGCTCATGAAGATTGGTGTCAGATTCATAACCACGGCTAGGGCTTTTTTCCTTCTGTCGACGACGTGTTGACGGAAGAGTAGTTTACGGTCTAACGTTATCCCCAAGTACAGGTGCTCGGTAACCCAGGGTAACCTTTGCCCCATTAGCTCCAACTGTCTTTGCAGGTTTGGTCGTTTAGTTGAGAAATATACTGCGGCACATTTAGTAGGGTTCACCTTCACCTTGTTTTCTCGACACCAGAGACTAAAGGCGTCAAGGCCTGCTTGGGCGTTGGAAATATTTCTTTCGTGGTCACCTCCGGTTGCGTAGATGACGTGTCATCCGCAAATTGTGCAATATAGACGTTGGGTGGGGTTCGTATGTCATTAACATCAATGGTGAACAGATGAGGTGATAAGGCAGATCCCTGCGGTAAGCCCACATTAATTGTGAAGGTAGATGATTTCTGGCCTTCGATTTGGACGAAGAACCTCCTGTCCTTGAGGTAGCTGGCTATGAGGGCAATATAGCAGTCGGGTATGTCGGTGTGATGGAATAGCTTGTCTATTAGTTTGGTGTGCCACACCTTGTCATAGGCTTTTTCCATGTCGACAAATATGGCGGCTGTAGATTTATTCCAGTTGAAACCCTTGTTGATTTGCTCTGTGAGCCTTACTAACTGACAGGTGGCTCCTACTCGGTTTTGGAAACCGAACTGTTCTTTCCTGATGATTTGTCCAAAATCTAAGCTTGCTTTAATTCTCTTCAGCAGAATACGTTCCAGCAGCTTGGAGGTAGCAGAGAGTAAGCTAATTGGTCTGTAATTATTGGGAATTGTTTTGTCTTTACCCCTTTTTGGCAGAGCTATAACCTTAGCCGTCTTCCATGCTGAAGGGAAGTAATGTTGTAGGAGACATGCCTTGAAATTCTGGTGAGAAGTACCAGACCTTTCCTTGGTAGATTCTTAAGGTGAATATTGCCAATTCCATCGATTCCAGGTGATTTCTTTGGGGCTAATTTCTTGATGATTGTTCTCACTTCACTGGGTGTTGTTAGTTCTGGCTGGTCAGAAGGGGGTCTGCTTAGTCTGTCCTCTACTCGCTGAATTGTTGCGGCCTCCGCCTGTTCTTCCTCTGGAGTTAGGGGGTAGATCACTTCTGTATGTTGGGCGGCGAAGTGCTCTGCCAGGATTTCGGCTTTTTCTTTACGGCAGAAAGCACGGACCTGCCGGGCCTGATATTGGGGATTTCGCTTCCTTCGGCTCTTTTAAGGATCGAATTAGGTCCCAGGCTTCCTTGTTTTCTAATAAGAGATGGGACATTTTATCTTACCATCTTTCTGATCTTCTCTCCTTTAGGCGTGCGGTGAGTCGGCGGGAGAAGTGACGGAATCTACGGCGGTCGGCAGGGTCGCGGAAACGTTGCCAGAGAGTCCTGTAACGATTCCTTAGGTATCTGAGATCTTCGAGTATGGCTGGCAGTTCTTGATAGACGTTGTTGTGTATGATGGTGGTGGTAACGGACGCTTTTCTTTCGGCTTCTTTGATTGTAGTATTGAAGTGGTTGATAGCCTTCTCGATGCGATCAGGCGACGATACATTGAAGGTGGTGTTTATTTTGTTGTGGATCTGTTTGGAGAAGTAGTTCCAGTTTGTTTCTGTTATTTTTTTATGGCTGTTATGTGGTAGAGTAAAATTCTTGAACTTAAGCACGACTGGATTGTGGTCTGACGAAAGATCTCTCCATGTTTGAAGGTGTATGTCATGAGTGATGTTTTTTGCTACGACAATGTCGAGGACGTCTGGCTGGACGTTGCCGCGGTTTGGAATGTATGTAGCCTCAGTGGGTCTGTAGACTTGTATGTTCCTCCTTTCAGATAGTTGGTATAGTAGCTCTCCTTTAGCATTGGAGGTGCGGGAGTTCCATGCTGTGTGCTTACTATTTAAATCACCACCTATTATAATTTTGTTCCCTTTTGATAGGATTTCGTCCAAATCATGTTCAGTTAGGGCTCTGTTCGGTGGCAAATAAACTGATGAAAGGATTTTTTTGGGAGGCACAGAAAGCACTAGTCGAGCGCCGTAACGGACTGCGTATGAAGCCACCGAATCCGGCCAATCAGAGAGGGTCTTCAACCACACCGACGGAATTCAGCACAGCACCGTCTCTGCCTATATCTTAGTAGGCAGGTGGGGGTGGAGGATATTGTCCGAAGACATTGCCTCCAGAAGTATTTGGGTGATGCAGAACTTCTCTGTTGGTGTGGCTTCTCGGTGGTGTATGTTAGTTTATTAGATTTAAAGACCTCTTGTGACGGTCAATGGTTGTGTCATAGCGACCGATGTTGTGGACTTCGGGGTTTTTGCTTCTATTTGAACTCTTGTAGGAAACTTCAGCTAGATGTTTAAACCTGTCATTGAGATATGGAACTCCAGTGGCTTCATGCAGTGCATAGGTAGGAAATCTGGTTGGAAGATGCAGGGTTCTTTTCAGTGCCCTCTTTTGTATAGTTTGTAGTGTGAGTATATGACTGTCAGCAGCGTATGCCCACACTGGACAGGCGTATTCTATAATTGGTCTTACTAGGGTTGTGTAGATCTTAATGCCAATGCTTAGGGCTAGTTTACTGTCTTTGTTAAGAAGCGAGTAGAGACTGTGAAGCCTCGCGTTTGCTTTCTTGTGGATGTCATTTATATGAGCTAGCCAGGTTAGTCTTCTGTCTAGTAGTACTCCCAGGTAGCGGGCAGTAGCTGACTAGGGTATGTCTTTACAATGAAGGTGAAGAACGGGGTCCGGTTGACGTGGTCGACGGGGCCCAAGTCTTTTACTGATCATTATTGCCTGAGTCTTGGCTGGGTTAATATCAATCCTCCATCTCTGGGCCCAAGCCTCCGTTACCTGGAGGACTTCCTGAAGGCGGCGAGTGGCTAAAATTTTGCTGCGGCTGGCTGCGAGGTAAGCTGTATCGTCGGCGTATGTTGCGACCAAAACACCATTGGATGTGGGAACAACAGCAGTATATAATGAGTATAATGTCGGACCCAGAACTGAGCCTTGGGGAACTCCTGCTTTCACTTTTCTTGCACTTGAGAAGGCTCTGTCGACTCGAACACTGAATGTGCGATCAGTCAGATATGATCTATTTATTTCACGTATGGTCCCGGGATACCCTGCTCATACAGCTTGAGTAGGAGGCCCGAGTGCCATACGGAATCAAATGCTTGTGAGATGTCGAGCATCACCATGGCACAGTATTGTTTGTGGTTGAATGCTTTTGTGACAGCGTCTGTTACCCTCATCAGCTGCTGAGTAGTTGAGTGGCCGCGACGAAATCCAAGCTGGTGATTTGGTAAAGCATGTAAAGCATTAGTGTCCTCACTAAGAGTAGACAGTCGTTTTAGCAGTAGTCTTTCGAATACCTTGCTGATGGCTGGTAGAAGGCTAATAGGTCTATAGTTTTGTGGTTGGTGTGCGTCCTTCCCACTCTTGTGTATTCCCACAGCCACTGCATGTTTCCATCGGTTAGGGAACTGTTGTCGGCGCAGAATGGTGTTGAAGATTTCTGCGAGGTAGACTGAGGCCTCCGGAGGCAGGTGCCTCAGAGAACTGTTACAGATCTCGTCACGACCAGGAGCTTTGCGAGGGTGGAGATTTTGCAGACTGCTGGTAACCTCTTCAGGGGTTCATCCATTTGAAACTCATCTTCTGCTTCCAGGTAAACCCTCAACCGACGATTGACTTCAGCGAGGTGTGTGGGGTCTGCGTTTGTTTGCGACGGCCGGAAATTTGTTTCAAAAGACATCGGCGAGGGCATTCGCCTTGTCTTCAGGAGTGACAGCTAAGCCATGGTTGCCATTGAGAGGGGGGAGGCGCTGTCTTCGTCTGGTGAGCCTTCGTGTTTGAAGCCAGACCGATCCATCCTCTGAGCTGAGCATGGATACTCTTGCATCCCACTCTCTATTTCGGTGCTGCAGCAGGGAAGTTTTTATTTCCCTCTGCAGTCGATTGAGCAGCCTTCTCGTTGCTTGGTTTCTCGTCAGCTTCCATTCTTTTGCAACCCTGTTTTTGTGCCGTATTTCAGCCATTAGTTGTGGGGGAAGCTGTGGAGTAGGAGCTGACCGAGGTGATCTGGCGGGTGTTGAAGCAGCAGTGGCCTCATTGACTGCTGTCTCGAAGAGTTTGAGGGCATTGTCGATGTTCGTAATTTCAGGTTGGTTCGTAAGTTTGTTTTGGAGGATCTCTTGGAAAAGCCTCCAATTTGTATTTTTGTAGTCCAGAATAGGTTGCTTCAGGGTCTGCCACGGTCCGATTTCAATTTCCGCTGTAACCGGGCAGTGATCGGAGGATAGCCGGTTTAAGGCTGCGGTGGCGACATAGCCCTGAATATCCTTACTAATGAAGACGTCTAAAACATCTGGCCGTTGGCCGTTGCTTGGATAATGAGTGGGTACATCTGATGCCCACACCCCCATATTAAGTCTGTTAGACAGTATTCTCAGAGCTACTCCTGCAGCATTGGAATATCTGCTATTCCAGTCGGTGTGTTGGCGTTTATGTCACCTCCGATCAGGAGCTTGCCGCCGATGGAAGCTAGGGCCGTGAAGTCATCCTCATTGAGCTGATGCCGTGGTGGACGGTAGCAGGAGATGATCGTTAGTTTTCCGTTGGAGGTCGTTACTTCGACACCGACGGCTTCCATCTGTTGAAGTGTAGGTATGACAATCTCGTGATGAGGGATTTTTCGTTTCATGTATAGGGCTACTCCTCCGCCGGCGGTAGGCCTGTCCCAACGATAGCAGTTGTAGTTGGGCACAGATGCTCGCAGACCAGGTTTGAGAAAGGTCTCAGAGACAAGGCATACATCCACATCCTGGTATCGTAAAAACTGTCGAAATTCTGTTAACTGACTATAAATGCTGTTGGCATTCCATGCGCAGAAAGATAATGAGTATATCAGGGGTCTAGCCATGGTGGTTGCAGTGGGAGCACTTTGGGGAAGCCAGGGCTTTCGTCACTGTGGTGGTCATCTTCTCCAGCACCTCTGTAAGGTTGGAGACCATTTTTAGTGCAGACTCTAGCATCCTGGTTAGCCTGTCGATACTCTCTCGTGCTTCGCTGGTTACGCCTTGATTCTGTCTCTGTTGGAAGGCGCCTTGTATGTTTGCATGTGAATCAGTTCTTGGCTCTGGCGAGGCATTCTCGGGTGAGCCCATTTCTGGGGAACCACCTGGTAGGGCAGATTGATCCTCCACTCCCCTTGGTGGACGACTCTTCCCTGGTTCGCGCAGTGGCCCAGGCTTGTTTTTGGGTCTTTTGCGTGGCTTGGATATCTTCTTCCCATGGTTTGTGAGGGTCTGCTCTTTTTCTGTGTAAGTGGTGCCATTTTTCTCAGTGGCAGTAGTGCCATTTTGTGTTGACACTGCTGTTGGTGGTTATTTCTTATCTGGTGGCCTATCTTGCTCGTTTGTTGTTCCTCTTTGCCTGCCATGAGCCCTTTTGAATGCTGGGCAGCCTTTATAGCTGGCTACGTGCACTCCCCCGCAGTTTGAACATTTGGCTTCGTCCCTGCCTTTCTGAGATGTGCATTGGGTAGATTCGTGCTGTCCGGCACATTTTACACAGAATGGCGGCATTTTGCAGTTTTTGGCTACATGTCCAAACAGTTGGCAATTGTAGCACTGAGGAGGACCAGTTGAAGCCCGAAGCTTTTCTACTTGGACCTTAAGGTGGCAAATGGTTTCTACGCCAAAGATGGCCCTGTTTTCCTGGCAGTCGGTTAGGGCTTACCAGGAACAGTGGCATGATGACGTTGGGACGGAATACAGGAGGTACGATGGGATGGACGCTGCAGCGGACCGCGTATGGAGCCACCACTTCCGACCAACCAACGGGTCTTTCCGAAGCCACAGTTCCGACCAATCAGAGCAGATCCTCTACCACACCGACAGGTACATAAGGAAGTCCGACTGGGAGGCTAAGCCAGTCCACGCGTAGACTGCCAACTTTTATCAGCCTGTAGACACCGGACACCTGATGATGACAGCTGAGCTGGTTGTCGAAACGTTGCGTTTCCAAAACACAATCCGGCTGCACACCCGTGATGACTACATTGCTTGAGTAATATGTGGTTTTCTTTGTACAGGAAATTACAAAAGCTGTAAAAAAAAGAGGTGTATGTCTTAAGGTGTAAGGCAAAGGAATAAATGGGGCAATGTGAAACACAGATTTAAATATGATAATGAATTCTACTGAATTGAAAGTAAGGAATAAATTTTTTTGATATCCCGTTTAGTTTTAGAGGTATCGAATCTCGAAGTTGACGCCTGGGCCAGAAGAAAACTTTCGCGTTAGCTAAACATGATGATAACTTGTTATGTAACTGGACGAGACAAATTGAAAGTAAAGAATAAAATGTTTTGATATTTCACTTAGTTTTCGAGGTATCGTATCTCAAAAGTGACGTAATCTGGTTGAAATACGGCCTAGACCAGAAGAAAATTACGCTATAGTTACAAATCATGATGAGTTCGTATCTAACACGATGAGACAAATTGAAAGTGAAGAATAAATGTTTTTTATATCTCGCTGTTTTCGAGAAATCGGATCTCAAAATTGATGTAGTTGGGTTGAAATACAGCCTAGACCAGAAGAAAATTTTCGCTATTGACAAATATGTTAGCGAATTCTCATATACCTCAAAGAGACAAATTAAAAGTAAAGAATAAAAAATTTTAATATCCCGTTTAGTTTTCGAGGAATTGAATTTCAAATTTGACAGGATGATTTGAAAATTTTCGGTATAGCTAAATATGATGATAACTTCTGATGTTACTCGAAGAGACAAATTGAAAGTGAAGAATATAATTTTTTTGATATCTTGATTAGTTTTCCAGACATCTTATCTCAAAGATGACGATCTTTTGTTGAAATATGGTCTGTTCCGGAAAAAAATATCTGCTATAGCTAAATGTAGCTAGTCGAAATTGAAAGTGATTAATAAATATTTTGTATATCTGGTTTAGTTTTTCCGAGAAATCGTATTTGAAAATTGACGTAGTTGGAATGAAATTTGGTGTGGACCAGAAGAAAATTTTCGCTATAGCTAAATATGATGATGGCTACTCATGTAAAGCGACGACACAAATTGAAAGTTCAGGATAAAAAATGTTCATATCTCGCTTAGTTCTCGATATATCGTATCTCCAAACTGACGTACTTGCATTAAATACGGCCTGGACCAAAACTAACATTTCCTACAACTAAAGATGATAATGACGTCTGACGTATCTCGACGAGATAAATTAGAAGTGTATAATTAATGTTTTTAGATATCTCGTTCTTCTCAAAGTTGACATAGGTAGAAAAACGGTATGGACCAGAAGAAAATCTTTGCTTTATCTAAACATGATGATCACTTCTTATGTAACTCGACGAGACAAATTGAAAGTAAAGAATAAAAAAATTGTAAATATCGCTTAGTTCTCGAGATATGGTATCTCCATTTTGACGTACTTCTGTTAAGTACGGCCTGGACCAAAACTAACCATTGCTACAACTAAAGATGACGATGACATCTGATGTAACTCGACGAGATAAATTGGAAGTGAATAATAATTATTTTTTTTATCTCGCTTAGTTTTCGAGATAATATATCTCAAAATTGACGTAGTTCGGTTGAAATACGGCCTACACCAGTACAAAATTTCGCTGTAGTTAAATACGATGCTGAGTTCGTATCTAACACGTTGAAACAAATTGAAAGTGAAGAATAACGTTTTTTCATTTCTCGCTCAGTTGTCGAGATATCTTATCTCAAAACTGAAGTTGTTGGATTGAAATACGCCCTGGACGAGAAGAAAATTTTTGCAAAAGATAAATATTTAAAATGAATTCTTATATAACTGGAAGGGGCAAATTGAAAGTAAGCAATAAAATTTTTTGATATTTCTCTTACTTTTCTAGGTATCGTATCTCAAAATTGACGTAGCTGGGTTGAAATACGGCCTGGAACAGAAGAAAATTCTCGCTATAGATAATTCTGATTATGAGTTCGTATCTATCTGGGTGAGACCAATTTAAAGTGAGGAATAAAGTTTTTTGATATCTCGCCTAGATTTCGAGTAATCGTATCACAAATTTGACGAAGATTGGTTGAAATATGGCTTGGACGAATAGAAAATTTTCTCTATAGATAAATATGATAATGAATTCTAATGTAACTGGAAGACGCAAATTGGAAGTAAGGAATATATTTTTGATATCCCCTTTAGTTTTCTAGGTACCGAATCTCAAAGTTGACAGTTTATTTGAAATACTGCCTGGACCAGAAGAAAAATTTCGATTTAGCTAAACATCGTGACCACGTCTTATATACGTAACTCCACTAGGTAAATTGAAACTGAGGAATTAACTTTTCTTATATCTTGCTTAGTATTCGAGAAATCGTATCTCAAAGTTGAGGTAGGTTGAAATACGGCTGGACAACAAGAACATTTTCGCTATAGCTAACTATGATGATCACTCATATGTGACTCGCCGAGTCAAACTGAAAGTGAGGAATATAATTTTTTAGATATCTCGCCTAGTATTCGAAAAATTGTATCTTAAAATTGACGTATGTTGAAATGCGGCCTGGACCAGAAGAAAATTTAACTATAGCTATGTTTCACGAGACAAATTGAAAGTGAGGCATAGAATTTTTTGATTTATCGCTTAGTTTTCGAGGTATCGTATCTCAAAATTGACGTAATATGGTTGAAATACGGCCTAGACAAGAAGAAAATTACGCTATAGTTACAAATCATGATGAGTTCGTATCTAACACGATGAGACAAATTGAAAGTAAAGAATAAATGTTTTTTATATCTCGCTTAGTTTTCGAGAAATCGGATCTCAAAATTGATGTAGTTGGGTTGAAATACAGCCTGGACCAGAAGAATATTTTCGCTATAGACAAATATGTTAGCGAATTCTCATATACCTCAAAGAGACAAATTGAAAGTAAAAAAAAATTTTAATATCCCGTTTAGTTTTCGAGGAATTGAATTTCAAATTTGACAGGATGATTTGAAAATTTTCGGTATAGCTAAATATGATGATAACTTCTGATGTTAATCGAAGAGACAAATTGAAAGTGAAGAATATAATTTTTTGATATCTTGATTAGTTTTCCAGACATCTTATCTCAAAGATGACGATCTTTTGTTGAAATATGGTCTGATCCGGAAAAAAATATCTGCTATAGCTAAATGTAGATAGTCGAAATTGAAAGTGATGAATAAATATTTTGTATATCTGGTTTAGTTTTTCCGAGAAATCGTATTTGAAAATTGACGTAGTTGGAATGGAATTTGGTGTGGACCAGAAGAAAATTTTTGCTATAGCTGAATATGATGATGGCTACTCATGTAAAGCGACGACACAAATTGAAAGTTCAGGATAAAAAATGTTCATATCTCGCTTAGTTCTCGATATATCGTATCTCCAAACTGACGTACTTGCATTAAATACGGCCTGGACCAAAACTAACATTTCCTACAACTAAAGATGATAATGACGTCTGACGTATCTCGACGAGATAAATTAGAAGTGTATAATTAATGTTTTTAGATATCTCGCTCTTCTCAAAGTTGACATAGGTAGAAAAACGGTATGGACCAGAAGAAAATCTTTGCTTTAGCTAAACATGATGATCACTTCTTATGTAACTCGACGAGACAAATTGAAAGTAAAGAATAAAAAAATTGTATATCTCGCTTAGTTCTCGAGATATGGTATCTCCATTTTGACGTACTTCTGTTATGTACGGCCTGGACCAAAACTAACCATTGCTACAACTAAAGATGACGATGACATCTGATGTAACTCGACGAGATAAATTGGAAGTGAATAATATTTTTTTTTGTTTATCTCGCTTAGTTTTCGAGATAATATATATAATATGGACCAGAAGAAAATTTACGCTATGGACAAATATAATAGTGAATTCTCATGTATCTCGAAGAGAAAAATTGAAAGTAAGGAATAAATTTTTTAATATCTCGTTTAGTTTTCGAGGAATCGAATATCAATTTTGACATAGGATGAAAACGGCCTGGACGAGAAGGATATTTTCGGTATAGCTAAATATGATGATAACTTCTGATGTGGCTCGAAGAGACAAATTGAAAGTTAGTAATATAATATCTTGATTAGTTTTTCAGATATCTTATCTCAAAGTTGTCGACCTTTTGTTGAAATACGGTCTGGTACAGAAAAAAATATCCGCTATAGCTAAATATGACGATGACTTCTCATGTAACTAGACGATACAAATTGAAAGTGATGAATAAATATTTTTTTATATCTGGCTTAGTTTTTCCAATTTGACGTACAATGTTTGAAATACGTGTGTCATATGGTCATTCCCTGACGCACCATTTTTATTTTTTTTTTTTGCAAATTAAGAAATAACACTTGGAATAATTATGTTATGAAATAATTAATGATTTGTGTATATTTTTTTAAAAATTTATAGTAACGAATATTTCCACAGACGGTATATATAAATTGTATGTCGTTAGAATAATATAAATGTCTTAGTTTTTTATTAGTATTAGTATCTTTGATTGTTTGGTTGTTAAAAAAAGAGAAAATGGAAGAAAAAAAGATTGTTAACTAAAAACTTAATGTGTGAATTTGTAATAATTATAATAGAATTGAACCGTAAATATAATTAAAAGAAATTGCTACCTGGTGTATTAATTTAAAAGTAATGAGGAGGTTACATATTTGGCGACCCTGCCAGGATTCGAACCTGGAATCTTCTGATGTGAGGATGCAATTAGTTATCGTTGAGAAAAATCTATCAATCAATATGCATTACTGCATATGTCAACTACTGAAATAATGGAAAACGGAGGTAAGCGGAACTTCTGATACGACAACTCGGGTACGTAGCAAAGAAGCGACTTCGGAACAGCGACGCAGTAGGCAAGTACTAATTTGTTCGTTGTTTTGGTCCGGGCGTCGTGGTGTAACTACTAGAAGGATTGGCAGTTAATGTGGACAGTTGATTGATAATTAGGTTTGCTATACTGAAATTAAAAAACAGAAACTGAACGTATATTTAAATTGTTGAGTTCAATTTTGATTGAGATACAGAGAGTTTTGTGGATTCAAACTGAATTAAAGTCAAATAGTAATGCAAGTATAGTTAAAAAAAATGGAATTATTGTAAAAGAATAACAGTAAAATGACTAATGTAGAATTAGGCGTCTGTGGAAAACTCGTAATTTGGAAGAAGTAAAAGAAAAGCATTAAACAAAAATGGGGTACATTTATTTTACAAGTAATTATATAAAATTTATGATTTGTTGTATATGTATGTGCATGTCTGATTTAATTTCAGCGGTGTTTCCGAGTGGGTTTGTTCTGTTGTGCATTTTTGGTATGCAATACAGATTTCTCAAAGAGTTTAGTAAATGAATTTGGTGTTCTTGGTCTCTCTTGTTGACTTAAGTGAAAATATTAACGGCGTTACAAACAATTTTAACCATTGCTGTCTATTGTGCATTTTGATAGAGCAGTCATTGTAGTGTGTTTGCGGACTGATTAATTGCCTATTATAATTTTTTTTTGGTGCGGGTTACGTTAAAAAACAAAATTAGATATGGCTAACAATTGCACCACTTTAGGTAGAATGAATATTCAAAGTGATTTGGAAGATCCGAGTAAAATGTCGGGTTGGCAAACGGATAGTACGGGTGTAATTAGTTTTAATATTGGAGATACGAACAATGATAGGCATTGAGAATACTAGTAGTCCCAATGTTAATGTCGATCAAAAGGGGGTTGATGAATATTTTGAAAATAGCAGTATTAACAATAATGACCAGAATAGCGGGTTAATTAACGAATGTAGTATTAATGTGGGGAGAGAAAATTATGAAAGTAGAACGATCTCACCAGAATTATATTAAACATCAAACACTCTAGAAAGGAGTAGTGATACCCAAATAATATTATCCCTTTTAATGCAAATGAAAATAGATAATGAAGAAATGAGAATAGTTAATCGAGAAATGAAAACAGAAATCATATCAAATCTAGAAAAAACCTTTCAGAACCAGGCTAATCAAGAAAAATTTACTCAGAAAATCGCCTTGAGTCAAAAGAAGACAGAAGAAGGATTGCAAGTTATGAGGGATATACCAAATAAAATTTGGGAGAATTGGAAGCAAGAAGTGGAAGTTAAATTAAACAATTTCAAAGAACAGTTACAGCAAGATGTTGCTGTATTGGTGGAACGGAGTATAGAGGATAGCAATGAAAGGCAAAACGCTGTTATGAAGATGTTAAGGGAATTAGTGTTGAAAACCGGACGAAATGCAGGGAAGAATTGATTTCTATAACTAAAAATGTAATTGCTGTGGAATGAAGTGTAAAAGAACAAACTACAGAGAAATTGACACAGCTCGAAAATCTGGTAATTCACGCCAGTGAAAGTGTTAAGAAAAAATTAAACGGTTTGGAAAATGAGATTTAACATTTTGGCTGAAGGTACAAACACGTGGAAGAAAGATTAGAAATGGTAGAACGAAAACCTAATGCAGTAATTAGTGGAACTGTAACCTCGTACAATCAGCTAATTTTGCCGGAAGCAATATTCAAACCCGGAGGAAGAATTCACCCGGCCGATTTTGTAAAAATATATGCTAAAGAATTGCCAGCAGAATGGTCAGATGTAGAAAAGAATCGTTTTGTAAAGAGCAAATTGAGAGATGAAGCATTTTCGTGGAGTTGCGAAGCAGCAGAGGAACGTAGTAACTACGACGAATTTTTAAAAATGTTTCGAGATAAGTTTTAGCCTACACTAAAACAAAGAAAAGTAAAAAGTGACTTTTTTAATGGTCGGCGATATAGTAAAAGCGACGTACGAATGAGAGATTTTTGTGAATCAATGAGAAAGGAATTACGGTATTTGGATCATCCGGTGGGAGAGGTGGAACAAATCGAGATCTTGTTACAGAAGTTACCACGATCGGTGCAAGATAAATTAATTATTAATCAATGGGACAAATTAGATGATTTTTTGGATGTGCTTGAACGGATAGACCGTTGTAATGAAACGTATGATAACAGTATAGAGAGTCACCGGAATAATGGTTATGGATACGACAGGAACGGAAACAAATATTTTAATAACCGTTCAAATAATTGGTCACAAAGAGGAAATAATGGTTACGGGAGAGGAGTCGCGACAATACATCATCATGGCAGGAATGATGTGCGGCAAGTTGAAAATGATACCCATAATAGCAATAGACCTAATAATGTATTTAATGAGCTTGAAAAACAGAGGCCACAGTATCGACAAGCAATGTATTTCCAAAGAAAAGGTGATGTGAAACCAAACGAAGAGCGAAGGGCGGAAAACTCAAATCCGCAACTGTAATGGCTCTAGCAGGCGCGGAGAAAGAGGATAACGAGCCGTCCAATGCGTCTTATAAAGAGAATACTAGTGCCAAAGACATATACAGAAACAAGGAAGCAGGTAGGGGGGATTATTTAAAATGGTGGCAGTGTTTTCATCAAATGAAAGATCACAATTGTGTGTCCACATTAATGAGTAACGAAAACAACTTTAAAGACGAAGAAATATCAGAGTTGGCTAAATTCGATCTGTGTGAGGATAGTTGTAGAAAGGAGGAAATTCAAGCGACGGAGAAAAACAGCCTAGCAGGAGATATGTTCACAGAGGAAGAATTAGATAGTAGTACAGAGTTACCGTTAGATGTTTACATAAGTGAAGAAGATATGTCAAGCAGCGATAGCGTAGAATATGAAGAGGAAAATGAAGAAAATGACGGAGATGAAATGAGAATTTTTTATAAAAGATGTTTCGAAGAAGAACTGAATAATGCAAGTGTATCTCAAAGAAACACACTTGATGATATAATAAATGGTAGCCATGGTAAAATAAACGTATCTTCAAAGCAAGATAATATCAACTTCGTGACGTATCTTGAATGCAAGAAAGTAGGAGAGGGCAAGGAATTTTTGGTCCAAGGCACAAAGCCGGATAGCCAAGATCGATTTGAAATGAAATTTTTAAAGGATGGGAGAGAAAAATTAATGAAATTGTGCCTTTTCAGGGTAATGGTAGGATTTGTTTATAAGCTTCTAACCATCTTTAGTGTTGGCAAAGACGTTTTATTTCCAAAAAGACAGTTGGTATTTGAGTATGAGTTTGCAAGGGTAGATTGGAAACGCAGAAAGAAGCATTTTCATTCACTTTGAGGGGCGAGTGAAATCGCTACCTCGTACAGCGTACAAATTTATTTTTGGTAAGGGGTCTAAATGCTTAGTCCACTCGAATTGCAAATATTTTAAGTTTTATTCCAGTCGAGTTTTCATTGATGTTAATGTTCTTACTTGACAGTAGAAAGATTGTTCGTATCTTTGTTAGCAGAAATAAATGAATGACTGAGTGCTGTAAAATATTAAACAAGTCTATAAAAGTAGGAGAGTATTTCATAAAATTTGGGGGAAAGCAAATTTTAGAGACAATTTTCAGCGGGGGACTATCTGACTATTTTTTTTAAGGAATGTAGTGGACCTAAAATTGTATAAATTTAAATGAGCAATAAAGTGAGAGTGTTTAATGGTCAGCATAAACTGATAAACAATTTTAGTAATGAACGACCTGACAAAAGACTGAGATTTATAATTTATAATAATTTTATGTTGTGTTACTGAATGGTGTGTTGTGTATGAATAATTTGGCTGATGGTTTGAACATGATTGAGGTGCAAGAACGTTGTAAAATAATATGTAATTTACATCTTACAAAAGAAATGAGAATGAACGATGTCAAATTGGTACATCTCGGCAAATAAATGCTGCGCTGTGGTAATAGAAAAGTAGTTGGCAGCATTAATTATGCCTCGATGTGGGGGCATATTGTGACATATGGTCATTCCCTGATACACCATTTTTTTTTTATAAATTAAGAAATAATACTTGGCATAATTATGTTAAGAAATAATTAATGAATTGTGTATATTTTTTTAAAATTTTTTTAGTAACGAATATTTCCACAGACGGTATATATAAACAGTATGTCGTTAGAATAATATAAATTTCTTAGTTTTTTTATTAGTAGTAGTATCTTTGATAGTTTGGTTGTTTAAAAGAAAAGAGAAAGGAGAAGAAAAAAGATTGTTAACTAAAACTTAATGTGTGAATTTGTAATAATAATAATTAAATTGAACCTTAAACATAATCAATAAGAATTGCTACAAGGTATATACACCTGGTGTATTAATTTAAAAGTAACGAGGAGGTTACATACGTCGTGGCCCAGAAGAAAAATTTGAATACATTTAAATATGATTATGACGTCCGATGTAACTCGACGAGATAAATTGGATGTGAATTATAAATTTTTTTGATATATCGCTTAGTTTTCGAGAAATCATATCTCAAAGTTTACGTAGGTTGAAATACGGCCTGGAACAGAAGAAAATCTACGCTATAGATTAATATGAAAATGATTTCTTATGTAACTCGAAGCGACAAATTGAAAGTGAGGAAGACAATGTTTTGATATCTCGTTTAGTTTTTGAAATATTGTATCTTTAAAAATTGACGTAGGTTGAAATGCGGCCTGGACCAGAAGAAAATTTTCACTATAGCTAATTATGATGACGAGTTCGTATGTAAATCGACGAGACAAATTGAAAGTGTAGAATAAGATTTTTTGATATCTTGATTAGTTTTCCAGATATCTTATCTCAAAGTTGACGTACTTTCATTTATATACGGCATGGACCAGAAGAAAATCTACGCTTTAGCTAAACATGATGATCACTGCTTATGTAACTTGACGAGACAAATTGAAAGTAAAGAATAAAATAATTGTATATGTCGCTTAGTTCTCGATGTCAAATTTGACGTATTTACATTAAAAGTGGCCTGGACCAAAACAAACTTTTCCTACAACTAAATTTGATGATGACGTCTCATGTAACTCGACGATAAAAATTGGAAGTGAGTAAGAGAATTTTTTGATATCTTGCTTGGTTTTCGAAATATCGTATCTCATAGTTGATGTTGGTTGAAATACGGCCTGGACCAGAAGAAAATTTTCGTTATAATTAAATATGATAATGAGTTCGTATCTAATTCGATGAGACAAATTGATAATGATGAATATAATTATTTCACATCTCACTTAGTTTTGGAGATATCGTATATAAAAATTGACGTAGTTTGGTTGCAAAATGGCCTGGATCAGAAGAAAATTTTTCCTATAGATGAATATGATAATGATTTCATATGTAACTCGAAGATGCAAATTGAAAGTGAGGAATACAATTTTTTGATATCTTGATTAGTTATCGAGATATCTTATCTCAAAATTGACGTAGTTTGGTTGAAATACGGCATAGACCATAAAAAAATTTCGATATAGTTACGTATGATGATGAGTTCGTATCTAACTCGATGTGACAAATTAAAGTGAAGAATAATTTATTTTCATTTCTCGCTTAGTTTTCGAGATATCGTATCTCAAAATTGACATAGTTTGTTGAAATACGTCCTGGACCACAACAAAATTTTCGGTACAGCTAAATTTGATGATTACTTCTTCTGTAACTGGAAGAGACAAATTGAAAGTGAGGAATTTAATTTATGATATCTTGATTAGTTTTCCAGTATCTTATCCCAAAGTTACCGTACTTTCGTTGAAATACAGCATGGACAGAAGAAAAACTACGCTTTAGCTAAAGATGATGATCACTTCTTATGTAAATCGACGAGACAAATTGAAACTGGAATAAATGTATTTTATATCTGGCTTAGTTTTTTCCGAGAAATCGAATTTCAAAATTGACGGAGTTTGGTTGAAATTCGGTCTGGACCAGAAGAAAATTTTCGCTATTGCTAAATATGATGATCTGTACGTTTCTACCACGATGAGACAAATTGAAAGTGAGGAATAAAGTTTTTTCATATCTCACTTAGTTTTCGTGATATCTTATTTCAAAATTAACGGACTTGGAAGAGAATATTAAATTTTTTTGATATCTTGCTTAGTTATCGTATTTCAAATTTGACGTAGTTCTGTTGAAATACGGCCTAGACCAGAAGAAAATTTTCGGTATAGCTAAATATGATGATAACTTCTTATGTAACTTGAAGAGAGAATTTGAAAGTGAAGAATATAATTTTTTTTATATCAGGATTAGTTTTCGAGATATCTTATCTTAAAGTTGACGTGGTTTTGTTGTAATACGGCCTGTACCAGAAGAAAAATTTTGAAAAACTAAACATGATGATCACTTCTTATGAAACTCGACGAGACAAATTGAATGTGTGTTCTTCAGATTTCGTATCTCCAATTGGACGTACTTACACTAAATATGGCCAGGACCAAAAAAAAATTTTCCTACAACTTAAGATTAAGATGACGTCTGATGTAACTCACCGAGATAAATTAGAAGTGTATAATTATAATTTTAGATATCTGGCTCAGTTTTCGAGTTCTCAAAGTTGACGTAGGTATAAATACGGCCTGGACCAGAAGAACATTTTCGGTATAGCTAAATATGACTATCAGTTCTTATGTAACTCGACGAGAAAAAACGAAAGTGAGGAATATAATTGTTTGATATCTCGCTTAGTTTTCGAAATATTCTATCTTAAAATTAACGTAGTTTGTAATACGGCCTGGACCGGAAGAAAATTTTCACTATAGCTAAATATTATGATGAGTTGATATGTAACCTGACGAGACAAATTGAAAGTGAAGAATAATTTTTTTTTATATCTCCCCTACTTTTTGAGGTATCGTATCTCAAAATTGAAGTAGTTGGGTTGAAATACGACTTGGGCCAGAAGAAAATTTACGCTATAGATAAATATGATGATCAATTCTTATGTAACTCGACGAGACAAACTGAAAATGTGGAATAAATTTTTTTGAAATCTCGCTTAGTTTTCGAGGTATAGTATCTCAAAATTTTCGGTACAGCTAAATTTGATGATTACTTCTTATGTAACTCGAAGAGCTCAATTGAAAGTAAGAAATAACATTTTTTTATATCCCGTTTAGTTATGAGGTATCGAATCTCAAATTTGAAGTAGGTTGAAATACGGCCAGTAAAAAAATATAATTTTCGATATAACTAAATATGATGACGAGACAAATTGAAAATGAGGAATAAATTTTTTTTATGTCTCGGTTAATTTGCGAGATATCGTACTTGATATTTGACGTAGTTGGTTGAAATACGGTCTGGACCCGAAGAAAATATCCGCTATAGCTAAATATGATGATGGTTACTCATGTAACGCGACGACACAAATGGAAAGTGAGGAATAAAATGTTTTTATCTCTCTTAGTTTTCGAGATCGTATCTCATAATTGACTTACTTGGTTCAAATACGGTCTGAACCAGAAGAAAATATCCGGTATAGGTAAATATGATGATGACTTCTCATGTAACTCGACGACACAAATTGAAAGTGTGGAATTAATATTTTTTGTATCTGGCTTAGTTTTAGAGAAATCGTATCTCAAAATTGACGTCGTTGGTTTGAAATTCGGTCTGGACAAGAAGAAAATTTTCGCTATTGCTGGCTACTCATGTAACGCGACGAGGCGAATTGAAAGTGAAGAATAAAAAAATTTTATATTTCGCTTAGTTCTATAGATATCCTATCTTAAAATTGACGTAGGTAGAAATACGGCCTGGACCAGAAGTAAATCATCACAATAGCTAAATATGATGATGTGGGATCCGTATCGCAAGGTTCTGATTGACACAGTTGAGAGGGTGCAGAGGAGAGCCGCTAGATTCGTGACTTGTTGTTACAGCCCTTATGAAAGTGTCACAGAATTCATAAATAAATTGGGCTGGGATAGTTTGGAAGACAGACGACGTAGCTTGCGTTCGAATTTATTGGAGAATATGCGAATAAATTTAAATTTCGAGTGCAATGAAATACTTCTTCCGCCAACCTATTTAGGTCGAAATGACCGGAGGGATAATATTAGAGAAATAAGATGTCGTACTGATACTTATATGTATTCCTTCTTTCCTCGCACTATTCGGGATTGGAATGGGCGGGTTTAGGATTGGTGCTTAGCACCCTCTGCCACAAACAATGTTTGTGATTTGCAGAGAATGGATGGAGATGTAGATGTAGATGATGATGAGTTCGTATGTAACTCGACAAGACAAATTGAAAGTGAGGAATAAATTTTTTTGATATATAGCTTACATTTCGAGGAATCGTAACTAAAATTAGCGAAGTTTGGTTGAAATACGGCCTAGGCAAAAAGAAAATTTGGCAATAGTTAAATATGATGATAAGTTCGTATCCATCTCGATGAGACAAACTGAAAGTGAAGTTTAAATTTTTTTTTCATGTCACGCTTAGTTTTCGAGATGTCGGACCTCAAAATTGACGTAGTCGATTGAAATACGGCCTGGATCAGATGAAAGTTTTCGCTATAAATGAATATTGTAATAAATTCTTATAAAACTGGAAGAGGCAAATTGAAAGGAAAGAATAAATTTTTTTGATACCCCGTTTAGTTTTCGATGTATCGAATCTTACGTTTGACGTTGTTAGGTTGAAATACGGCTTGGACCAGAAGAATATGATGATCAATTCTTATGTAACTCGACGAGACAAATTGAAAATGTGGAGTAAATTTTTTTGAAATCTCGCTTAGTTTTCGAGGTATCGTATCTCAAAATTGACGTAGTTTGGTAGAAATACGGCCTATACTAGAAGAAAATTTCGCTATGTTTAAATATGATGATGAGTTCGTATCAATCTCGATGAGACAAATTGAAAGTGAGGAATAAATTTTTTTCATATCTCGCTTAGTTTTCGAGGAATCGTATCTAAAAATTGATGTAGTTGGGTTGAAATTTGGCCTGGACCAGAAGAAAATTCTCGCCACAGATAAAATATTCTTTTTTGATATTCCCTTTCGTTTTCGAGGTATCAAATCTCATAGTCGAAATAGGTTGAAATACGGCCTGTACCAGAAAAAAAACTTTTGGTATAGCTAAATATGATGATCACTTCTTATGTAACCCGACGAGACAAATTGAAAGTGAGGAATTAATATTTTTTGTATCTGGCTTAGTTTTAGAGAAATAGTATCTCAAAATTGAAGTCGTTGGTTTGAAATTCAGTCTGGACCAGAAGAAAAGTTTCGCTATTGCTGGCTACTCATGTAACGCAATGAGGCTAATTGAAAGTGAAGAATAAAAAAAAAATTATATCTCGCTTAGTTGAAGAGATATCGTATCTCCATTTTGACGAACTTACGGTAAATACGGCATGAACTAGAACAAAAGTTTTCTTACAACAAAATAAGATGCTGACGTCTGATGTTACTCGAAGAGATATATTGGATGTGGCTTTTTTTTTATTAAATTGACTATCGTCATACGAGCGTTGAGATCCCATTTTGTCGATATTCTTTGATCTAGTCAAAAAATTTACGCAAATGTTCAGGAACAATGCTTAAATTGTACAGATTGCCATAATTTGATTAGGAGTATTACCTGATAATATCTCATAGATGCACCATAAGTGTAATGATACGATAAATTCTGAGCTAAGCATTTCGTATACTACCGCATCAGTGTGTCTGAGTATTCCGTGAGATTTTTTAAGCATTCAACAACATCATAAAATTGAAATGATACAGCGCTCACTGCCTCGATGCTTCAAGAAGTGAACTGAATTTGAAAGACCAGTGGCCGGAGATTCCCAGCATCAGTCGTTGTAACGGCAGCAAAAGTTTTAGGATTATGAATATTGTCAGAAACTTGCTAGCCGTTGGATTTATAGTTTTACAATAAGTAAAATATTTAGTCATGGTTACAGCTTTTGATGGTCCTAATCTATTTTAAGGGTTAAACCTTCGAGGCGCAAGGCCCTTTAGACTGCGAAGCCGTAGGCTGTCGCCCACTTCGCCCAAGCCTTACGCCGTTTCTGGGAGGCAGTGTACGAAATTGTCGAAGATGGGTTTAATTACTTGTGTGCCGGTTGAGATTATCTTCATTAAAATTTTTTGTGCGGATGCAACTACATAGAAAATGGCTTATAGAGTAAAAATGGTGCTCCAGAGATATTGGTCAGGCTACATGCCATCCATGTCCAGCTGGATATGGGTAGTCTGTAGTATGTAAACATGTTGCTGCAGTAAGCTACAACTTAGAACATATGACTTGTGTGGAGAATCTAGGGAGCTTGTTCCCAAAACTAGCCAACCATAGGTAAGAGCTTGTTAAATTGAGCTTATTGTTTTAATTACTGTAATTTTCCTAAATGTGCGTTATGTAAGTTTGATTTAATTTGCAGGAGTAGGGAAAGCCTACACCTTTAACGCAAGTAGGTTGTTTGAAATCAGATGAAATATTAAACACAGGCCATACCAAGGCCAATAATCATAGTGGCTCGAGAATGAATGTTCAAAAGGTATGCAGTTTGCCATGGAGCCACGAAAACCCATTATAACTTGCCCCTTCATGACACACCTCCTACTGCAGTGATACTGGACCATCAAACTGTACAATGGTAATAAGGGAAAAGGACCAAACCGACATTGTTAAATGGAATTCAGTCCAGACAAAAAGTTAACAGGATCAATGGTCTATTAAATTCTGCGCACTGTGGAAGCGGGTAGTGTACTAAGTATGAACTGTCATAATATAAATATTTTTGAAGTTTTCTTACCATTTGTAATTGTTGATCTAACTTTTATATACTCACTTTAGAAAAATTGTAAATTAAATATTTGTTGCAACAAGTTATTTTTGTGAATGTCCTGCCAGGAGACAACAAAAGCTCATGGGGTAAAAGGTAATAATGTGTGATTTTTTTTTTTTTTTGCCTTTATTTCACTGATTTTGTTATTACATATGGCCAGTCCTCAGTTTCAGCCACTGGGCTAAACTGTTATTTTGTGCTATATTCTCGAGGTGTGAATAGATACATAACGATGTTCTGACTTACAAAATGCTAATTACCTTTCCAACAGGTGAAATCATGTGGGCTCTTCCAAAGTAAGGAGTGGGATTACTTTGGTGCTACTCCAGATGGCATGACTGAGGATGGAAAAACCATAGTTGAGTTTAAATGCTTATACAGTCGCTGTGCCCTTATGTGTCCCCAGGTGGAAAAGTGACGAAAAAAAGATATTATGCACAAATGCAGGCACAGGCGGTAGGTACTGGATTTGTCAGATGTGATTTTGTTATCTGGACAACAAAGAGAATTCTTGTCTAGTGTATACTTTTAAATAGATCATATAAGAATCGTTTGATCACTGCTGTTAGTATCTACTATCATAGGGTATTTATGCCTCTTCTGCAAGCCCTAGGTTAAAATTCTTGAAGATTGTTATAATTTCCTTGCTCGCAATGTAAAAACATTATTATTATTGTTAATATCAATTGTTATTGATAAATTGCGATGGAGCGTATGCTCGGGTGGCAATCTCCCTATATAACCACCCTTCTCACTTCCTCTTCCAACCCACTTTTTCCGTCAACCAATTTTTACTATGATGCAATAACAAGTTTGTTTCTTTAAAAATGTTCATCATTTATATAATATCAAGATAATTAAATTTGTCCTATTAATCTATTGAGAAGACTGCCATTTTAGTCTAAACCTCATTAGGGCACAACTCTTGTCTGTCTTTATGGAAGGAACATTTTGTACATGTTTGAGATGTTCCATTCGGTAGATCTCATTTTTTTATCAGTAACAAGAAATGTTATTGCCATAATGTATTTAATATACATAAGTTCATTTCGTTTGATTTTTGTGCGGTTCTCGACCGACAAGGTTATCATGAGGAATGTTTAATATTATTACTTGTCATAGAAAGGCTAATGGTTGTAACATAGTGGACAGGCTAGTGAGTAATAAAGAATGTACTTTATTGAGGTCTGGTTGACGTTCAGAAGAACAGACTTCGCTTGTGTTAACGAATGTTTTGGGTCATTAATATACTGAAGTGATCGAGAGCTGCTCGAATATAGTGCTCGTTTGTTTAAAACAATGGACACAGTGTGACATTGTCAGCCCGCCTGTTAAGATTTTCGACGAATGAAAAGATTTTTTCAAAGACCCAGAAGCAGCGCTGAGATGTCAGATATTTCGCAGACGTCGATGGCAAAGAAACCTTCATTCACAATAAATTGTTTGTACGTAAGAAGTGCAGCCCACAGAGACTATGGTTATATGGATGGGGATGACCTACCAAGAAAATGACGCTGGTGGTAGGGGTTATCGCAGCCAATGGAATTCATTCCCGCTGGTTGCTGATATCTTTTTTTTTTTTATTATATGTTCGATCAATCGGGAGAGAGAAGAGGAACGAACCCCGCCCAAGGCGAGTCTACGAGGAAGGCAGAATGGACGGAGGACGGACTTTCGATGTCGGACCGGCGGAGACTGGACGCGAGGGACTCTGCTTTCGGCTCCACCAGACAGCAGCGGGCGATCGTCGCTACCGAGGCCGCAGTGCTGAGAGCCTCCAGGGACAACGAAAACATGGCTGTTTGGCGTGAGAGACACCAGGCGCCACTCCACCCTTCGCTCAGCTGACGCGACTACCTGGCCTGCCGAAACACGACGCAGCTCTGCAAGCCGGGTAACACAATCGTCTACAGAGACCACAACGAGCTCCAACAAAATTAAAGAACTGTAAATTCCACTACCAACCATTTACCCATTCAAGTAATTGTTTCATCGAAATAACTTTGCTTTGTATGTATAAAATCAATAAAATTAGTATGTTTCCTTTTAATATTTTATGTTTCACTTGTTGTAATGTGAAGGACCACTTCGGAAGAGAACTCCACCCACAATCATTTATCTAATTATTAGGTAGTAAAACTGTTAATAAAGTAGTTAATCCCGAGACATACAGACCGGGACACTACATAATTGGCGCTCAACTCGTGGCTTTCGATGGTCAAAATTCACATTGTAACCCTTAAATTGAATTCAGAAATTTTATTGCAGCTTGTTTTGTTCATTTGAATTCTTCTCACTTCATGAGATATTTTAATGAATGCTTGAACATGCATGTCGTTTAATTTCAGATGGCGAAGCAGGTGAACTTCTGTCTTGGCGGAGTGAATGATTTGTGTTTCTTGTATTTGCTGTTTGTTTCCCTTTTGTAAAGATTGCAGAATATACAGTGTGTATTTTCTTTCCAGCTTCAGCTAAATGCAGTCTGGTGTTTAGATGTTGTCAATTGTTTCGTTTGTTTTATCGCATTTTGTTGTGTCTTAATGTATTGAGTTTTCTGATGGTATATTGGTTTCATTGAAATTTGTTGTAGTATGTTCGTTCCAATGCGGCGTTGTTTTATTTGTTTGTCTTGCTTTATTGTGATTTGACGAGGGGTTATATTTAGGGATTGCAATCCAGCAAAGCGGGATCCCGCATCATTAGACAGTCTGGCGGATCCCGCACAAAATTAAGCGGATTCGCAATCCGCAAAATCCGGCGAAAACGCGTGTTAGTCTGCGTGACTCGCTGCCCCACTCTGTCTCTGTCGGATATTTTGCACTGTTTGCCTGTACCCTTCCAGTTGGAATTTGACTCATATGAACAAGCGTTTGATTTGTCAACCTTCGTCATTCGTAAGTAAATAAATACACATCCAAATTTACGTTTGTTTGGAGTACACATTTCTGTAATTTGAGTTATGGTGCATATTTAATACGATTTTCTAACTACGTATATAATTATTTTTTAAGTGTCTCACACGTTATGTGAACTATACGGTTACAGCTTTTTATTCACGGTTTCATTATTCCCATTTCCTGTATTTGCGGATAAAGTAATTATGACAATTTCCTATTTTGCGGCTGAAAATTTGATAATTCGTTGATATGAAACTAATGTTATCGTAATTTTAACGATCGCGTACCAATTAATTTAACAGATATCAAAAGGAAATTAATATCCTTCGACTTATTGTTGTTTTGGCCGCTGCCTCAATGCGTTTCTTTGACGAAAGCCACCTGCTTACATGTGCCGCTCAGGCTTTCGATTAATCCCTCTTCTTCTTATTATTATTTCGACTAAAGGTAAAAAAAGTTATAATGGAATTTTCACGGGTGTCGACGAATTGTGTTGTAGGAACACCATACTGCGACGGCTGCCTCCGCCGTCTTCCTCACGTGTGTAGTTTCGTGTGTTTGCAATGAAATCCGGAGATACAACCTATGAGGACTTCACTGCAATCATTCGCTTAGAAAGTCTCCTTTCTTACTAAAAAATAATAATTTCCACTCTAAAAACGTCGTTACGCCACACAAGTAAATCTGAAATACTAGACAGTTTACGTGTTGGTGAGTAGTTTCTTTTAATAACATTGAATCAACTGTAATATCAAACAAGGAATCAGGAGATATAATAATGAATCATGCAAAAAAAAGGCCAAGTCTCGTGCTTATGCAGTGCCAAAAAGTTATGAGATCTTGTTCTGAGCCAAGTCTACACTTTACAGACTATATTCACTTCACTTGGTGAAATGGAATGCTTTTCTCAGTGTTATGGAACGTTTATTTAGATTTAAAAAAAAAAAACTCTGGTAACTTGGCCATTAAGCAAACCATATTTTTAAACTTATGTGATGTATTGTAAGGCACATAATATGACCTAAAACTCAATATTTTCAATTTTTATTATTTATTTAAAAATTGGTTTAAATTAAAAAACAAAAATTTAAAACCTCGAAATATACTTGATACACGCTAAAAAGTTTTATTGTCATTTTGCCAATCAAAATATTTTTAACTGTTAATTTTTATCATTTAACTTTAAAAATTATTTATTAATTTAAATATTATTTAATTTATTAACATTTTAAGTAACAATGTTTTAAATATATGCGTTAAAAAACTGTTTGTACCAATCCCGCGGGATTGATGCAAATCCCGCGCGGATCCCGCGGGATTGAAAACACTGCGGGATTGCAATCCTTAGTTATATTGTCACTTGTTATGGTATGCTGGTTTGTTTAGTATTGTTTCGTGTATGAGCAGTGTTTTGTGTTGCTGTGTTAAATTTCATTGCTTGTTGGGGTAAATTCCGTATTATTTTGAAGTCCAATTTTGAATTTTGATATTAATGCGATTAAGGAGTAGAATCATTAACATGAATGCCGAGGAAAATTCTGTGTTTCCTGGTACAAGTGTTGGTGTGGAACCGCTTAATCAGTCGGAAACACAGGAAGTTGAAGCTTCGTTATTACCGACCGTTAACGTAAATTCACGGGAGGAAGCAGTTAATGAATCACAAAATATAAATTTGGGATCAATAATGGAGTTTTTGAGAAGCATGCAGTCCGAAATAAAATCACAAATGGATGATTTTCGAACTGAAGTGAAGTCACAAATGGAAAGGGTAGATTCGCGATTGAAAAGAGTAGATTCGCGATGTGACGTGATGGATCTGGAAATTAACTGAAATGACTTCGCAAATGGATGATATTAGGGGAGAATTTGCTGCAATAAGAACAGAACTGAGATCTGAATTTCGTACCATTCTCGAACAAGAATTGCATGCCTCCAAACAGGGGATGTCGGAAGAAATAAAATTGTTGCAAAGTTCAAATCTTTCTCTCGAGGAAGAGGTAAAGGAATTGAAAGATGGGAAAGAGAAATTGACCGAACGTTTGGAAGAAACGCGGGAACGAACCAAGCAATGAATTGACAATTTACGTTCTGAAACGCAAGCATCGGAGGTAAAGATAATTGATATAAAAGGCGGTATGGACATAATGCGGAGTGACGTGGCACAGAAAAAAGCGGAAATCGAGGCAATTCGCCGAGAACAAATTAAGCTCTCGACACAGTCGAAAGAAGGAACGGCTGAAGTAACATCCGAAGTTTGTGAAGAAAGCATACCGTCAGAAGAGGGCGAAATGTCGGGAAGGAGAGCGCTTCCGCCGGGAACAATTGACCTACCATTACCCAGGTACGGAACAAAGAGAAATGTGAACCCGAAAGCATTTCTAAAGAAATTAGATTTTGGAGCATGTGCTGGATGAAGAAGAACGCTCGTGGCTGGAGGTTAATTGTAATGACCGCATGAGGTATTCAGAGTTCAAGGAAAAGTTCCTTAGGACCTATTGGAGCCAGACGGAACAAACAGACCTCAAAACAAAGATATACCACGGGAGTACCCGCAAAAAGGAATGCAGACAATGTCAGCGTACGCACAGGAGCTGATTACTTTGGCTCGATACTTGGACCAGCCTATGACGGAATCAGAATTAAGCAGCGCGTTGCGTTCGCATTACCCCACAAATGTTCAGCAGCTGCTAAATCCAATGTATATGACGACGTTGGAACAATTTCAAGGCACATTGAACATGGCTGACGCGGATGAAAAGAAAAGGGTACGCCAAGAGGACAAAGCAGGACCAGATGAAAATCCCAGGGCAGAATGGCAGTTACAATGGCAGAAAAAGCAATGGCTTGCAAACCAAAATCGAAGGCCATGGCAACGAGACAACAATCCGCGTCCTGAATACGGGGGTGGTAATCGGAATCCGCAGTGGAAAGAAGCTCCGATTAGGGCGATGGAACGACGTGATGTAAAAGATGATAAAGTGAAATTCCGACCTGAAGCAGAGAGAAGCGACCACCAAGCTCGCGAACACACGGGATCGTCCATTGTTAATTCCGCGGAATGACGGGATTCCAAGGTCCCCGATAAGCAAAGCGGAAGTTTGTCAAGAGTAACAAGCTTAGCTTATTGGAAAAGGGGTGGATTGGAGCTTGATGAAGATATCGGTGTCTGCGATATCAGGGCAGTATTTGCATCGAGTGAAAGCAACAGGAAAGGAGTTGGAGATGGTAAGAGGAAGGCGCGTGGTACTTGTTCCGGCGTTCGGGGCAAGGGAGCGGAAGTGTAACTTGCAAGTGGGCTTGCAAATTTCCGTGGACGGAGCATTGTTCTCAATGATCGCGTTAATCATAACCGGCTTAAGCTTGGACATTATCGTGGGATGCGACACTCTCGCGAAGAGGCGCGTTGTTATCTGTTGGGAAACGCACACAATAAGAAATTTAGTAAGCGCAGAACTTTCGTGGGCTACCACACAAGCCGGACTGGGCATTAAAGTGGTTTTGTCGGACGCCTGCGAGCGCTCGGCGCCTGCAGAAGCGGAGCGGATAGGCAACCTGCTACAAGCGAATATCGCAGCGATTAGTCACGAAAGAAATCTCGTCCTCGATACGCTTATTTCGAAGCTGCATGGTGTGAGAGAATTGAATGCTGAGCAGAAAGAAAGGGTGACGAACCTGTTGCTTAGGAATCTAGATGCATTTTCGTATCGCCCGGGAAAGGTTAAAGGAATAATATACAACTTTCGCCTTAAGGACGACGCGCCCATTAAAGGCAGAATGTATCCCATTCCACACAAGCACCGGCATGCCGCACGAGAAGTAATTGAAGCATGGGAAGAGACAGGCATAATTTGCAGGGCGTCATCACCACACCTGAATCCTTTAGCCGCCGTGGTTAAAGCTGATGGTAGCTTAAGACTATGTCTTGATGCTAGAGCATTAAACGCCAGAATGGAAAATGATGCAGAGAGGCCCGAACCGATAAGCTTCTGAAAGGGGGACAGAGTTGGGAATGGACAGAGAAACAACAGGAAGCTTTCTTAAAGTCTAAAGAAGCTTTCAAGCAATCTGTCTGCTTGTCTCATCCTAATTACGAACTTCCTTTCTATTTATACTGTGACTCGAGCACAGAAGCTGTCGGATTATGCCTTCAACAATTTGATAACTAGGGAAATTTCCGAGTGGTAGCAATGGCGAGTAGAACGTTAAGGGAAGCAAAAAAAAAAAAAAAGTATTTTTCCACAGAATTAGAGACGCTTGCTCTTTACTTCGCCGTTACCAAGTTCCGAGCTTATATTTTGGGTCACAAAACGTATTTACGCACAGACCATCAAGCGTTAACGTTTTTGCGGTACGCCCGGTATTCGACCGGAAGAATTACTATATGGGCCCTAGAATTACAACAATATGATCTAGTGATTGAATATTGTAAAGGCAGCGACAACATAGTCGCGGACTGGTTAAGCAGGCCTTCGCACGGTCTTGGCATCAGACCAAAAGAAGCGTTGGTGGCGGTCATTCGTTTATACGAAGGGCAGACTGCTTGAGAGATAAGACGAGGGTTTATCTGCGCGCAAAAGACACAAGAGGACATAAGAAATGTGCGAGTCTTTTTGGAAACTGGTGAGAAGGGAGAGGATGTGCGTGTTCGAAACACCGCTATGCTGTGTACAATGGACAGTGGAGTTTGCTTTAGAAGAACGAATGCCAGTGAAAGATGGAAAATTTGGTTGCCGCGGGACATGCTATCTAAAGTTGTGAATCTATACCACAGGCATTTTGGTCATCAAGGGACAAGGAAGCTGTACGCCATGCTGCAACAGGATGGTATCATCGGTCTTTAAAGCGTAAGGCAGCGGAAATCACCAGAGCGTTCGACCTATGCCAGCGGGTTAAACATCCGAACATTCGTTATGTTGGAGAGTGCCATTCAGATAAACGTTGGTCAACATGAGTAATATCAAGAGTAGACACAACACTAAAAGAAAAATATTTTTCGATGTGGATGTATTTTTTTTTTTTAATTTTTTTCCCCCTCCATGATACACTGGATAAATTCCTTCATTTATTGGAGAGGGTACTGAAGGATTTAGCAAAGATGTGAAGAAATTGGGTTACGAAACTGTGGTCAAACCATTGCTTGAATATTGTATGGGATCAACATTCTGGGTATCAAATACAGGAGTTGGTGGGAGTCGAAAGAAGGTCTGCTAGATTTATCTCAGGAAATTACTGCATAACACAAAGAGTAATTTATATGATAAAAGTGCTGAAATGAGATTAAGACAGGAGGATGGTGAAGACAGTTGTGGGAATGTACAAGGCATACGAAGGCTGTTCAATAAGTTTTGTCGTTCAATAAGAAAAAAACAATTTTACTGTATGAAATGAGTATCATTATTCTATAAAATGTCCCTGCACTGCAATACACCATCTTCTAATTTATGGAATACATCCCTGAAGTGAGGATCCGGAAGATTGTCGAAGTAGTTTTCCACGGCTGCTATTACATCTTCGATCAATGAAAATCATTTTCATGATGAATGTTTTTAGATGTGGGGACAGTCAGAAGTCAGAGGGAGCCAATTCTGGCATATATGGTGGATATGGCAACAATTCGTATTTTAATTCACTGATTTTTGCATGCCACGGGACATTAGTACGTTCGATATATCAAATAGCAAACTAATTAGGTAATGTGAAGTGCGAGTGTGATGCATATATAACTGTTATGCTAAGCATGGCGTAGGTGTGAGCATGAATGCTGGGTTTGTATTTTACGTATGCAAACCAGTGTTCACTAATCATTTCAAATTCGATCAGTGATTGGTTTTAATATTTTTTATAACTTAACTTTTTTTTACTAGGAGGAATATAGCGTCACTTTTTAGTTTGTGTTGGTTTGGAGTTTATCAGTGAAATAAATTAAATTGATATTCATTACATGATTAAATCATGGGAACTGTTAGTGAAATCAAAAACGCTAGCAATAGCAATGGGAAGATTAAAAATCCTTGGCCACATTTATGCAATTATATTTCATTTACATAAACATTGGGAGAAAAGTTGATTTATGAATTTAAACTGTGTTTGCCTAAACTTTCTACAGTCAAGACTAGCCTCTTAAACAACACTTGAAAAGGATGTGTAGATCCAAATGTTTACAGTTTGAAGGAAATGTAAAAGCAGGGTCAATTATTGGGATAAGGAAAAACAATTCAAAGCCTTCTCCAAGTGCTGTGGATTCTGGTACAGACAGCAGCAAAAGTATTTTTCAGTATCTCCATCTGTTAATAACACAGCATTGGTGATTCTATTGGCATCATAGTCACTGACAGTGGCATATCTCAAGCTGGTGTGGACCAATGCATTGTAAACTTTTCCATTGCCAACATGATTCCACTACATGTTGTAGCATCCGATATGTTTAAGAAGCTGATTGAAACGATGAAATCCGGTAAGAACTCAATTTCCAGAGGAAGATTAGGTAGACATATTGTTTATGATTAACTTTTAACGGATACTGTAACGTCCATAAAATTTGCAAAACAGTAGTGCTTTAACGATTATCGAAGTTAAATTTTTTATTAACTGTGTAGATTTTTATGGCCCCTTACCGAGGTCGAAATTTGGTCGACAGTACGTTTTTGTTATTGTCGATTCATTTTCGAAATTAGTGAAACTATATCAGACATCGCGCACACGAACACTCCAGTGTTTAGATATCATCTTGCGGCAGTATATACCAGAGTGCGGTAAACCTTTCTGCGTGTTAATTGATAACGCCACGATATTTACAAGCAAGCGATGGGCTGAGGGCTTGCAACGGCAAGGCATACGACCTATATTTAGCTCGATCCGTTCACCAGAGTGTAATTTATCCGAGAGATACCTACGTCAGCTAGGAGTATACTTTCGACTTCTGATTAAAGACAGACACACCACGTGGCTGAAGCATCTCCCTGAGATTGAACGGTTCTTCAACACCACCATTCACTGTAGCACAAACTGCAAACCAATTGAGCTGCACTTCGGCCGAACTACGAAGTCATTAGCCGAGGATCTAGTAAAACACCCAAATGATGGATGTGCGGAAAATTGGATAGAGAAGCAAGAGAAGGCAAAAGAAGGCAAAAGAATTCCTTCTGGAGAAGGCAAAACGGCGCCAGGAACGGGAAAATAGACAGACTACACAGAAATTTGAAATAGGTGACTTAGTTCTTTTAAAATGTCCAAAGCAATCGGATGCTACCAAGAAGCAGATTTCAAAATTCTTCCATTTGTTCTATGGGCCTTATCGGATTAAGGATTTGGTCGCACCAAACGCGCACCTGCTAGAGGATGATACTCGAGTAATATGAGTACATAATACCAGGAACCTGAGACGGTATTATGCGGGTTCTACACACCCAGATTAATGTGCAGCGAAGAGAGAAATAGGTTGTAGGGGCAACGATATTAAGAAGAATACCAAACCATGTAGTTTTGTAGAATCAAACTTCCTTTGGTATTGTGCACCTGCAAAATTTGATCTGGTGATTCATGATGTTTTGAGCTCGTACATGTGACCTTGCTACGTAAATGTATATGATTAATCAGTAAGGATTTTTAAGTTTAGTTGGTTCTAGATAGTTAGTGGGAATATACTCGAAATTGAGTGATATTAAATTTTCCTGTAATTAAGATGCAGATAATTTAAATATATTTAATTGTACTTTGGTAAAAAAAGAAAATAATAATAATAATTTTGCTGCATAGGCAAATTAGCTGTATATTGCCTACTTGTTAGTTTACGTATTTCCAGTGGATTAAAGGAAACGCTGTACCCTAAAATAAAATGGAATCATTTGCTCTTTTATGAGGCAACAGTAGAAACCGATGTTTCATTCCGGTAATAAAATTCAGTAAGCAGAGATAGTGGGATGATCTATAAAGAAGGTTTTCTGTTCAAAGAAACAACTTCGTCTAATGTTAATCAGGTGTTCAAAGGACAGTAATGCACAGTAGCATAACAGTTTTGTGAAATAATATTGTTCACGGATTAGGGATTTGAATCGTGTAATTCCAGAAATAAGTAGCAGTATTGTAAATAAGGCGTGTGGTTAACAAGGTCAGTCACTCATTTAAAATTGCAAGTCATGCAGTGAAAGGAAGAAGATTAATAAATAATTTATGTGAGTACACCGAAGCTAGAAGCAGTGAATAATAATCTTGGGTATTGTGACGAGCGAAGCAAAATGCGGTATGAAAACGGAGAGTAGGATTTAGAACTGAGCAAAGCGTACACGTTTCCTGTGTCTGATTTACTTGCCCATGATAATAAAAATGGTGCAATGTAATTGAGTAAGCTACGGACATTTTAGTCTAGGTGCCTTCAGCATGTTCTACATGGCAAATAAGGTAAGACCATGATTAGAGAGCGTTGTGCATTTCTCGCGTTCTGTGTTGCTTAAATGAACGAAGGTTGATACCTTTCGTTTCACTTTGTAATGACGATAAATGTCATGAATTCTCTGAGTGAGAGAGAATTAATTTGCGAAAGGAAAGTCGCATCATGTTGCTAGCTGAGATACAGTGAGTGTTATATTCAGACAGGAATTCGCAAAGACGCAGTTCTACATCTAGCGCTTCGCAAAGTACGTCTAATTAATGTACCGTGGACATCAGAAAATATAATGCTGAATTTGTGGAGTAATTGCGTGCTTGCTAACTGATTTCCCTTTTCTTGTGAGATCAAGTTTTCACATCTAACAATGTATTGCAAAGACAGAAAACGACAACTTTATGTTATTTATCGCTAAAGTTGAGTTTTTAGAAATGGTAGTCATTTTATCTTATTTACACTCAAGTTAATTGGTTACTGAAATAGCGTTGAAATATTTGGCAGCGTTGTTAAAAGGAATAAACAAAATCATCTAATTTTGTAGAATAAGTGCATGTTTAGAATAGGTAATCACTTAACTAAGTGTTTTATTTCGGTAGATTTAGATCTATAACAATTTTGTGGTATGATCTGAGAGAAACCTGAGCTAATGACAGACGATTCACTCCGCTAGATGAATAGACACTAGGGTCATGTTCGGGAATATTTAGATTCACATTGTACTATTTTTTTAAAGGAATATTTTAATAAAGAATCATGAACTTTAAACACTGATAAAGCAATTTTTGAAAAAATGGGAACGTGGGTAAATGAGATGTCCCATTCTGTAGATCTCATTATTTATCAGTAACAAGAAATGTTGTTGTTAGATTCAGTAGTGTTATTGCCATAATGTATTTAATTTACATAAATTCATTTCATTTGATTTGAGTGCGGTTCTCGACCGACAAGGTTATCATGAGGAATGTTTACTATTATTACTTGTCATAGAAAGGCTAATGGTTGCAACATAGTGGAGAGGCTAGTGAGTAATAAAGAATGTACTTTATTGAGGTCTTGTTGACGTTCAAACGAACAGACTTCCCTTGTGTTACCGAATGTTTTGGGTCATTAATATACTGAAGTGATGGAGAGCTGCTCGTATATAGGGCTCGTTTGTTTAAAACAATGGACAAAGTGTGACATTGTGAGCTCGCCTGTTAAGATTTTCGACGAATGAAAAGATTCTTTCAAAGACCCAGAAGGGTTCCAGCGCTGAGCTGTCAAATATTTCGCAGACGTCGATGGCAAAGAAACGTTCATTCACAATAAACTGTTGTACGTAAGAAGTGCAGCCCACAGAGACTATGGTTATATGGAGGGGGATGACCTACCAAGAAAATGACGCTGGTGGCGCGGTTATCCAAGCCAATGGAATTCATTCCCGCTGGTTGCTGATATTTTTTTTTATTATTATCTGTTCGACCAATCGGGAGAGAGAAGAGGAACGAACTCCGCCCAACGCTAGTCTACGAGGAAGGCAGAATGGACGGAGGACGCACTTTTGATGTCGGACCGGCGGAGACTGGAAGCGAGGGACTCTGATTTCGGCGACATGGCTGTTTGGCGTGAGAGACACCAGGCGCCACTCCACCCTTCGCTCAGCTGACGCGACTACCTGGCCTGCCGAAACACGACGCAGCTCGGCAAGCCGCGTTTCCGCGGTCGTCGACACAGCCCTCCTCGCGGCTCACCGACAC
>JARYHS010003079.1:0-22889 GCA_031002005.1 Vandiemenella viatica
GTGTCCTATTTTACTGAGATAACAGTCATTATGCCTTGAATCACCTTTGAACACGTTATATATTAAACTTCAACTTGTAACCTAGGTATCTTTAATTACAACATTTTACAGTATTCTCGGACTCAGTCGAATATCATACTTCAAACTAGTTTTATTTTACTGCAAAAGTCTGTCAATCGACATCCTCATGACTTGTTTTTCTGGGTCTTCCCCTTTCAGTTTCTTTTTTTTTTCACATTATCCACATTTTATAGATATTCCTTGCTGCTGGTTATTCTCCTCTCACGTTACTCCTTGTCACTAGGTATCTTCCCTTAAATATAATATGATATTAATTATATTTGCATCATTTTAATGTTATTACAATAATCTATACCATCACCATTGGCTGCTGCTGCTGCTGCTGCTTTAGGGCGCGTCGACGTCTAGGTCATTAGCGCGCACCATTGGCATTTTTCCATCTGTTATGAAGTATAAATTGGTTTCGAGATTAACACTGCGTCGAAATGCTCCTCCTTCTTCTTCTTCCCGACGTTTCACCAGGGCTTAGGTCGTCTTCAGGGAACTAGGCACCTACTGAATCTGCTAGAGACTGGCATCTGCTAGAGACTGGCGTGGCTGGTCGTTTTCGTATTTATCCTGTGAAGACTGTCTATTCTCTGACAATATCGATTATTCAGAGATATGATGTTTATGATTTAGTATCTGTGGGTCCAGAGTTATTTATTTAACACACATTTCCAAGCCATGGAGGAAGGAAATATATGGAGGAGAAGTGACGTTAAATCGGTGAAGCAGGCACTAAACTCTCCCGCATGGCGGCAGCAGCGGTATTGCGCTTCCAAACATTGCGATGTTCCCAGTATATCCCGAAAACTAAGCAAGATATCGAAAAATTTTATTCTTTATTTTCGATTTGTCTCGTCGTGTTACATAAGAATCGATCATTAAATTTGACTTTTGCGAAATTTTTCTTCTCCATTTCAACCTCACTTTTGATACAGTATATCTCTAGAACTAGGTGAGATATCGAAAATTTTTATTCTTTATTTTTCATTTGCCTCGTCTTTTTAAATAAGAATCCATCATCAAATTTGACTTTTACCAATGTTTTCTTCTGAATTTCAACCTAAACCATTTCACATTTGGGACGGAATATCTCGAAAACTAAGCAGGATATCAAAAAAATTTATTCTTCATTTTTTATTTGTCAAATCGAGTTACATAATAATCCATCACCAGATTGTGGCGTCACCTTTATCCTAGAGTCCCCTTGAGGTTTTTGTACATATTCCCCGTGTCTGTATGGAAGCGGCCATGCCCCCTCCACTCCGGCCATGTCCCCCCACTCCTCCTCACCCTGCTTCACTTCAATGCGTGGTGAAGGTCTCTTGCGTCGTCTCCATATATTTCCTTCCTCCATGTTCCAAGCATGGCTAAGACCATAACCACCATCCTTATAATCGATATTGTCATAGAATCGACAGTCTCCACAGAACAGAAACGAAAACAACCAGATCTAGCAGATTCCGTAGGAAATCTAAGCCCTGGTCGAAACGTCGGGAAGAAGATGAGGGAGGAGGAGCATTTCGATGCAGCGTTAATCTCGTAAGCAATTTATATTAGTATGACGGCTGCAAAAACAGCAAAATCTGTTATAAAGTATGTTTGTTAAAAAATAAATCCATATTTTTTCTTTTGTATACTGTTTGAAACAAGTGAACTAAAATACTATTATACATGTATGTTTTCAGAAGGACTGTGGAAATAGTTCTATGTGAAATAAGTCAGTTTGGTTAGATGGTTTCCTATTTATCGCTCATTTGTGGCCTGTCACCGTATATAAAAAGCGCAACAGACTTGTTTCTTATGTCATTCATATTCACTGAAAGCAGCGATGATGGTGACAGGATTCAAAAATGAATTTCCAGTTCTTAAGCAGTATATATATATATATATATCGCTTATTTGCTGCAACAGTGACACAACTCAGAAAGACCAATCGAAATTTCTCGTGTGAAACAACTTTATGCATTCACTATAAAATAACTTATCTGCAAGTTTTATTGAAATAATACAATACTCGCCCAGGAGTCGAAATTCGACCGTAATTCATTAAGTTATGTAGTTTCTTTCGTGATAGAGTAATAATCATTATTTGAATTTGTTCTACCGCGGGATCCGTGCGGGATTGGTACAACCAGTTTTTTAACGCATATATTTAAAACATAGTTACTTAAAACGTTAATAAATTAAATAATAATTAAATTAATATATCAATTTTAATAATAAATGATAAAAATTAATAGTTAACAATATTTTGATTGGAAAAATGACATTAAAACTTTTTAGGGTGTCTTCAATGTATTTCGACGTTTTACATTTTTGTTTTTTAATCTAAACCAATTTTTAAATAAATAATAAAAATGGAAAGTATTGAGTCTTAGGTCATATTATGTGCCTTAAATCACATAAGTTTAAAAATATGGTTTGCTTAGTGGCCAAGTTACCAGAGTTTTTTTTTTTTTTTTTTTAAAAAAAAATAAACGTTCCATAACACCAAGAAAAGCATTCCATTTCACAAAGTGAAGTGAATATATTCTGTAAAGTGTAGACTTGGCTCAGAACAAGATCTCATAACTTTTTGTCACTGCACAAGCACGAGACTTGGCCTTTTTTGCGTGATTCATTACTATATCTCCTGATTCCTTGATTAATATTACAGTTGATTCAATGTTATTAAAAGAAACTACTCACCAACACGTAAACTGTCAAGTATTTCAGATTTACTTATGTGGCGTAACGACGTTTTTAGAGTGGAAATTATTATTTTTTATTAAGAAATGAGACTTTCTCGGCGAATGATTACAGTGAAGTCCTCATAGGTTGTATCTCCGGATTTCATTGTAAACACACGAAATTACACAAGTGAGGAAGACGGCGGAGGCAGCCGTCGAAGTTTGGTGTTCCTACAACACAATTCGTCAATACAGCCGTGTAAGTTTTATTATAACTTTTTTATAATAACAAGGAGAAGAGGGATTAATCGAAAGGCTGAGCGGCACATGTAAGCAGGTGGCTTTCGTCAAAGAAACGCATTGAGACAGCGGCCAAAACAACAATAAGTCAAAGGATATAGAATTTCCTCTTAATAGCTGTTAAATAAATAGGTACGTGATCGTTAAAATTACGATAACATTAGTTTCATGTCAATGAATAATCAAATTTTTAGCCGCAAATTAGGAAATTGTCACAACTACTTTATCTGCAAACACAGAAAATGGGAATAATGAAACCGTGAATAAAAAGCTGTAACAATGTAGTTCAGATAACGTGTGCGACACTTAAAAAATAATTATATAGTTAGAAAATCGTACTAAATACGCACCATAACTCAAATTACAGAAATGTGTACTCGAAACAAACGTAAGTTTTGATGAATACGTAAAAGTGTATTTATTTACTTACGAATGACGAAGGTTGACAAAAACAAACGCTTGTTCACATTAGTCAAATGCCAACTGGAAGGGTACAGGCAGCGTATCCTGTAAATCGCGCCCAGTGAAAATCGCGCCCAAGTGTAAATCGCGCCCAGCACAGTCTCTACCTGGGGTATTTCTGGCTAAAACGGAATTCCTTCGACGAAGAAAGAAACTTACAAGGGTTAAGTTTCACGCGAAAGTTTTGCATTGACCAATGTTTGCGGTTTTACCCCAGAGTATGACATCTGAACAATGCTTTGGAAATTCCTTCTTACCAACCCCCTCCAGATTTCTCTCCACAAACCTTATTATTGCAGTAACTTTACTACAGTTCGGTTCGTGTGCTTCAGCTGACATGGAACTTTTGACGACCAGCCACGGTAAGCCTTGTGCCCACTACAAAGGATACTCGCATATCATAAAAAGATCACTTCTAGATGGAACTGTTGTTTGGCGATGTTCAAAACAACGATCGAAGCAGTGTCGAGGAATGCTGAAGACGAGAGACACCAACGTACTCACTTCAAACGATCATAATTGTGGACCTCCGGATGACGCTCGCCTAGAAGTACAGAAGGCTGTAACCAAGGCGAAGAAGAGAGCACGAGAGGAAGATACTCCGATTAGTAAAGTATATTCAGAGGAATTGGGTGACCTACATAATCGAGGATATAATTTTGTCACGGAGATGCCGGAACAGCATGTAACAAAGAGAACGTTATACAACCAACGGGCAAAATCGCAAGGAAACCAGAAGGAACCAAAATTATCACAAGAAATTTCTCTTCAAGCAGAAGAACTAACTATGAGTGACGGTACCTCCTTTCTTCTCAGCGACGATGAATCAGCGGAGAGAATCATAATTTTTTGTGGAAAATCAGGAACAGAAGTTTTAAAAAGTAAACAAGACTTTTTCATGGTCGGGACATTTAAAAGCTGTAGTAAGCAGTTTACACAAATTTATACAGTCCATGCAGACTTTGGAAGTTCGAAAGAAGAAACTAATATCCATCCGGTGGCATTTGCTCTGTTACCAAATAAAAAAAAAACAGACTTATGTCCGTATGTTCCACAGTATACTGAAAATCATTCCAGAATGGAAGCCAAGAAATGTAACAGTTGATTTCGAAGCAGCAGTGATTTCAGCACTTGAAGAAGTTTTTCCATCAGTTGAAATCCACGGATGCTATTTCCACATGAAGAAATGTCTGTGGAGGAAAATTCAAGACCTTGGACTTACTTGTGTGTACAGGGAAGATGAAGAAGTACAACTGCAAGTTCGCATGTGTGCTGCGTTGGCTTTCCTCCGACCTGAAGATGTCGCAGATGGCTGGGCCGAGATACATTCCCATGCAAGTAATGCTCCCAGACTTACGGAATTTTTCGATTATTTTGTTGAAAGATGGTTAGAAAATGCTGAGATCCCAATCAATCTTTGGACCTGCTACGGGAGGCGTCATCGAACCACCAATGCTGTAGAAGGCTGGCACAACAAGATCAACAACCTTCTTGGGAAACCAAACCCTAAAATCAAAGATGTGATCGACTGTATGAAGAAAGAAGCAGAAAACTCAGCGAGTGTATTTATGAGGTCACAGTTGAACATGGAAGGCAAAAGAAGAAAAAAGAAGTACATGAAACTTGACGAAAGACTGGAAAAAACAGTAAAAAAGTACGAGGAAGATGGTGACATCAGGACTTGTTTGAGAATGATCTCCCACCTCCAAAAACTAGAATAAAGTCTTTATCTTAAAAACAAAACTACAAAAAAAATATATAAAATAAGAAAAACAAAAAAAATTGACGATGCTTTTAAGCTGATTTTTAACACGCCTAAATGTCGAAAGATTACTTTTGTCATTTAGCCAGTCCAAAGCCTGAACAAAGTGTGATGGGAATCAGTTTATTTATTTAACTTGTACATAAATAGTTTTTTATTTAGGAATTCCGTTCTAGCCAGAAATTACCCCAGGTAGAGACTGTGCTGGGCGCGATTTACAGGACACCGGTGCGGTGGTGTGACTCATGGGACAGGTATGTCTCGAGGGGTAGTCAATTTTTAGACCGGGCGCGATTTACACACAATCCTCAGTGGGCGCTATTTTCACTGGGCGCGATTTTCGTACAACCACAGGCAGGGCCGTATACAGACCGGTTTTTTCGGGTCATTTGCCCGGGGCCCGGGCCCATAAATTGTTGACAGGGGCCCGGAAAAATCTAGGTTATGTAAATTTTACCTTCAACAACAAAAATTAAAAATTGTTAACAATCATACAGGCTTATAATTTTATGACGAAAAAAAAACAGTTAATGTGAGCAAAAAACCTCTTGCAGCTTTATGCAATAAGATAAAAATATAAGATAAAAATTTATGTGCTGATTAACAAATAAACGTAGCCTACGATACGTAAAATTTAAGAGCGCGGTAAGTGACGATGGCGCTTCGGCGGTGGAGAACGGAACTAACTATGGAGCTGAAGTGACTGACTCGACGTTCTCACGAGGCGCATGAGCCTACTGCGCGTGTGCGAGTAGTGGTAGTGGAGCGAATCGGAGCGAAGCTGTGTCGACTGTCGAACGTGGAGTCGAGTATGTTGACAATCGTCTGTTTAGGTTAGTCAGTGTAGTTGTTCGACAGTGAGCGTCTGCATTGTGTTTCGGGTATTGTACTCGGTAAATTACAATCATTCACTATTCAGTAGTATTTAGGATTTCGAATACATTTCTATCAGTAAAGTGCTTAAAGTCGTCGCTGTGTAAAAAAAAAATTGACGAAATGAGTGCTTATAAACACAAGTCAGGACACAAGAAAAGAAGAGAGAAAGAAGCACGCGAGTTGGAGGCTTCTAAAGGCCAAACGTCTCTAAGCAGATTTTTGAAAATTTGTGATAGTGATGGCAATGTTTGTGCGTCTGCGGATACGGCAACAGGCCTGACACCATCATCAAGTCAATCGAGCCAACAATCGCCATTGGTGAATGTGGCTGAATGTGAAAAATCGGGACATAAAACTGTATCTTAGCCATTAGTTGAACACCACCTCTCAAATTATAATGATAAAACCATGGAAGAACCCTTTAGTTCCACATCCGTCCAACAGCAGCCATTGACTACAACGCCAACACCCATGACAACTGAAATATGTAAGATGGCGTCAGAACCCACGCCTGCATTGGAGTACGCTGACATGGAAGTTGTGAGTAATGCTGAAAATAACTTTAATTCATCTTCCTCTTCCAAATACGTCTTGCAATCAATGACACTAAATCTATCCGATCAATACTTTGACGTTGGGTCCCCGTCTTTTAACTTCGCAATTGACATTAAAAAAAACCACGAAAAACTTCCATCAACCTTTCCAGAAGATTCTAGAGGATTGTCTATGCCTACAACTATTTTTAAAAAGAAGCTAGCTAACGGCGAATGTGTTGACAGAGATTGGTTGGTCTGGAGCAAAATAAAGGCAGCTTTGTTCTGTTTACCTTGTAAAATCTTTAGTCCATCTTTGACTAAGGTATCAATGTTGGCCACAGCTGAAGGGTGGTCTGCTTCTCAAAATTGGAGGAAACTGCATGCAAGGGTGCCGGAACATGAGAGAAGTGAAGCTCATAAATCGTGTTACCTTCAGTGGAAATGTGAACAGTTGAAACACCAGAAGGAAAAATGTTTGACTGATCTTCTTAGTCAAACTATTAAACACGAACAAGAAATGTGACGCGGCCTTCTTCGTCGGCTCCTTGATGTAACATTGTTCCTTGCTGAGAGAGGATTAGCTTTTAGAGGTAATACCAATAAAATTGGCGACTGTTCAAATGGAAACTTTCTTGGCATCCTTGAACTGCTGGCAAAATATGACCCGCTCCTTAACGAGCATTTACTAAACGTACGTCATTCTCAAGAGACTGGAAAGAGACTCCAAGTTGCTTACCTATCGCCGGATATACAAAACGAGTTTATTGACGTTTGTGGGTCCATTGTTCGACGTCATATTTTGAAAGAGCGTGAAGAAGCTAAGTACTTTGCACTGATTGTCGATGCCACACCAGACTCATCGCACGTTGAACAAACTGCATTTTTGATCCGTTATGTTCACAATTCAAGCACTTCGAGCGCATCCTACGATAGTGACAAATCAAAGGAAGATAAATCTAAATCAGGACTGGTGGAACAGTTTAAAATTCAAGAACGTTTGATAGCTTTTGTAGACTGTTCGAAGAAAACTGGAGAAGCAATCTATGATCTGATCAAGTCCACTCTTTCACAGCTTAACATCCCTGTTTCTGAGTGTAGAGGCCAGGGCTATGATAATGGCAGCAACATGAGAGGAGCGTATAAAGGTGTGCAAGCAAGGATTTTGGTTGATAACGATCTCGCAGTTTACTCCGCGTGTGCGTGCCATTCACTAAATCTTTGTGGGGAATAGGCAGCAGCAAGTTGTCGTGAGGCCGATACATTTTTTGGTGTTGTACAAAAACTGTACAACTTGTTTAGTTCCAGTCCTCAAAGATGGGAAATTCTTCTGAACAAAACTGGATGTTCCTTGCACTCTACGTCACAAACTCGGTGGTCTGCAAAAGTTGAGAGTGTAAAGCCGATTGCAGCACATCTTCCAAGTTTGGTCGAAGCTTTAGATGAAGTTCTGCTCTTGAATTTATCAGCAGAGACTAGAAGAGACATCAAAGGACTTATAACCTACATGAAATCACTTGACTGTTTACTATTATCATCCATATGGTTTAAGATACTGAAGACAATTGATGTAGTAAACCGAGTGATTCAAGCTCGAGGACAAACAGTTTCGGTTGCCTTTGAAAATATAAGGAACTTGGTTGCTGAGCTCCAAAGTCTGCGGAATGATGGATGGCACGAGATTTGGAACGAAGTAAGAATCATTGCCGAAAACATTGGATGGCCAAATCAACTAAGTAAGGATACCACTAGAGTGAAAAAAAAGGAAAAGAATGATTGATGAAGACGGCACTGAAGAAGACACGGTGCAGACGGAAGAGATGCGGTTTAAAATAGACGTTTACAATTTCATTTTGAATGAAGTGATTGCTGACCTAAATGTAAGATTAGAGTCATTGAAGACAGTTAACAATTTTTTCTCCGTCCTTTGGGAGTTCAATATCATGACAAAGGACGAAATCCAAAGAAATTCACAAAGATACAAGACCGATTTACAAGAAGAGTTAGCAGACGAACTCAACGCTTTAAAAACAATTTACCCTGCTAACTTTGGGAATGAAAAACTTAACTCGTTGGAGCTGTTAAATCGTATTTATGCTAAGCAACTTTTTAACATATTCCCAAACATTTGCATTGCAATCCGCCTTTTTTTAACCATACCAGCAACAGTTGCCAGCGCAGAGAGGTCCTTTTCTACGCTAAAACGAGTGAAAAACGTCATGCGGTCAACAATGACACAACACAGACTGACAAGTCTTGGAATTCTCGCAGTAGAGGCTCAACTTGCTAAGACTATAAACATGGATGATGCCATCAACGACTTTGCTGCAAGGAAAGCAAGAAAAGTAAAACCCATAACACCTATGTACTTTTTCCTTTTTTCAATGTAAAGTTTTTATGTCGTAATACCGAGTTTTTTTAACATTATAAGCTGTAAAATCTTTACTGCACAGTACTGCTATTCGTATGCATTGCAATAATAAAGAAATGTTTTTGTCCATATGGATAATTTTTGGTATTTTTTCCTTTAGTACCTGGAGGCCGAGCTTTGCTCGGTTTTAATTAATATAAGTCTTGAAAATTGATAAAGTTGTAATCAATCAGTATCATTAATATAATCAATGGTAAATTGATCCATCTCAACTCTACCTTTAGATAGTAAAACATTTCCTAATTGACTGTCTATAGTTTAAATGCGGGGTGTAAGGGTTTGGGAGAGACTATACTAGTCTTTTCCAACCAAATGTCAACCTCTCCTTCACGTGGTGCACCCTGTTTGCACGGACGAGGCTCTGGCGACTGAAAGATTCCCGGTATAAGGAGTCACCCACTGCTTGCCAACGGCCTCTGAAAAGAGGGCGGAAGAGCGGGGAGCGGTTCAGGGCACCCTCTTGCCCTTCGGGTTGGAAACGGCCCCTAAAGGCGGATGAATCAGAAATTGATCAACGGCATGGGGATGCAGAAGGCAACGGGAAACCACTGCATTAAAGACCCAAAGGGTATCCCGAGGACATGTAATCCTCTCAAATTACATATATTATGATGGCTTCTTCCTGGGTAAAATATTCCGGAGGTAAAATAGTCCCCCAATCGGATCTCCGGGTGGGGACTGCTCAGGGAGGAGTCATCAGAATGGATAGAAACATTCTACGAGTCGGAGCGTGGAATGTTAGAAGTCTGAATAGGGCAGGTAGGTTAGAAAACTTAAAAAGGGAGATGGAACAACTTAAGTTAGATGTTGTTGGGATTAGTGAGATTAAATGGAAGGACGCACAAGATTTCTGGTCTGGGGAACACAGGATAATTAGCACACAAGCTGTCAATGGAGTCACTGGTGTAGGATTTGTAATGAACAAGAAAGTAGGGAAACGGGTGAGTTATTATGAACAGTTTAGTGACAGGATTATTTTGATGAGGTTAGAAACTAAGCCCGTCCCAACCACATTAGTACAAGTATATATGCCCACGTCACAGGAAGATGACGAAGAAATAGAAAAAATATACGCTGAAATCGAAGAATTAATCCAATATGTGAAAGGGGAGGAAAATTTAATAATCACGGGTGATTGGAATGCAATAGTGGGAGAAGGAAAGAGGAGAATACTTTAGGAAGTTTTGGTCTAGGAGAAAGAAATGAGCGAGGAAGCAGGTTGCTAGAATTTTGTGAAAGATATAAGCTAGTAGTGGCGAACACACTGTTTAAGAACCATGCAAGAAGAATATACACCTGGAAACGTCCTGGGGACACAGGCAGATATCAGCTAGATTATATCATGGTCAAACAGAGATTCAGGAATCAAGTTCTAGACTGTAAAGCGTACCCAGGAGCAGACATAGACTCGGACCATAATTTGATAGTAATGCAGTGCAGGCTGAAATTCAAGCGAATAAGGAAGCAGTATAAGCAGAACAGACTGGAAGTGAAGAAACTGAAACAATCTAGCACAAGAGAAAAATTTGCAGAAATGGTAGATTAGGTCTAAGAAGTAACTCTGAAAGGAGCTCAACCGAGGACGAATGGAATGCATTAAAGACCGAAATAATGAAAGCTGGCAAAGAAACATTAGGCTTTAGGGAACAAGCTGCCCGAAAACCTTGGATCACAGAAGAAATTTTGCAGCTGATCGATCAGAGGAGAAGGTACAAAAATGCTCAGGATGAAGCAGGAAAGAGCAGTACAGGCAATTTAGAAATCAAATAAATAGGAAATGCAAAGTAGCTAAAGAAAAATGGCTACAAGAAAAGTGTGAAGAAGTAGAAAAGGAAATGGTTGCAGGAAAAGTAGATGCTGCATATAGAAAGATCAAACAGAATTTTGGAGAAATGAAGAAATGAGGTATGAACATTAAAGCTGCCGATGGGAAACCTCTTTTAAGGTCAGAAGATAGAGCTAACAGATGGAAGGAATACATTGAGAAACTGTATGTTGGGGACGACTTGAACAATAGTGTATTGGAAAAGGAAGGCGATGTCGACATGGATGACTTAGGAGATCCTGTTTTGAGGACAGAATTTAATAAAGCTCTGAGTGACTTGAAAGCAAATAAAGCAGTTGGAATTGATGAGATCCCTGCAGAACTTCTTAAATCTCTAGGAGAGGAAGGAATCGAAAGATTATTCAAGTTGATATCAAAAAGTTATGAAACAGGAGAAATTCCAACTGATTTTAATAAAATATCATCTTCACACTTCCAAAGAAAGCACAAGCCGACAAATGTGAGAATTATCGCACAATTAGTCTAACATCACATGCTTCAAAATTACTGACCAGAATAATATACAGAAGGATGGAAAGGGTAGTAGAAGATATAGTAGGTGAAGATCAGTTTGGGTTTAGGAAAAATCGCGGTACAAGGGAAGCAATTCTGTCTTTAAGATTAATACTTGAAGGGCGGATCAAGAAAAACAAAGATACTTTTATGGCGTTTGTTGATTTAGAAAAAGCTTTTGATAATGTTAGGTGGGACAAGATGTTCAAAATTTTAAAGAAGTCAGGTCTAAAGTATCGAGATAGAAGAATACTCTATAAACTATATAAGAATCAAGTGGCTGTAATAAAAGTAGAGAATCACGAAAGACATTCATCAGTTAAAAAGGGTGTGAGACAAGGTTGTAGTCTATCCCCGTTAATATTCAACTTGTATGTAGAGAAGCAATGAAGAAAGTCAAAAAAAAATTTCCATGTGGCATAAGTTTTCAGGGAGAAAAAATCAGTATGCTACGATTTGCTGATGACATTGTCTTGTTAGCAGAGAGGGCTGAGGATATTGAGAAGTTATTGAATGGCATGAACAAAATACTGAAGGAAGATTTTGGACTGAATATAAATCAAAGTAAGACAAAAGTTATGAAATGTAGCAGAAATGATACCAATACTAGCAGATTAAATATAAAAATAGGATCGGATGCAATAGGAGAAGTGAGTGAGTTCTATTACTTGGGAAGCAAAATTACAACCGATGGCCGAAGCAGGAATGATGTTAAAAGCAGAATAGCACTAGCAAAAAGAGCCTTCATGAAAAAAAGAAACCTTTTAGTTTCAAATATTGATCTAGGAATCAGAAAGAACTTCTTAAAACTCTATGTGTGGAGCACAGCACTTTACGGCAGCGAAACATGGACTTTAGGAATACCGGAAAGAAAGAAACTTGAAGCATTTGAAATGTGGTGCTAACAGAAGAATGCTGAAAATTAGGTGGACAGACAAAGTAAGAAATGAACGAGTTTTGGAAATGATGGGTGAGAAAATAGTTTATGGAAGAAAGCTTAACAGGAAGAAGAGACAGGCTGGTAGGTCCTATTTTGAGACATGCTGGCTTGGTTAATTGTTAGTGGAGGGAACAGGGGAAGGTAAGAACTGTAGAGGAAGACAGAGATTAGAATATATGAATCAGATAATTGAGGACGTGGGTTGTAGGAGGTATGTAGAATGAAGAGGTTAGCACAGGATAGGAAGGGATGGAGGATTGCATCAAACCAGTCTAAAGACTGACGTACAGCAAAAAAAAAAAAAAAAAATCAACGAGTTTTTGAGCAAACTTCATCCGGATAGATTATAGTTTAGTAAGTTGCTAGTGTTACGAGGTAAACAGTTCAGTTATTGATATGGTCGATTCTATGAAATATTTGGGAGTAACAGTACAAAGGAACATGAAATGGGACTTACATATTAATACGTTGGTAGGTAGAGCTAATTCTAGGCTGCGGTTCCTAGGTCGAATTTGAAAAATTGTATGAACAAACAAAGGAGATAGCGTAAAAATCTCTTGTGCGTCCACATTTGGACTATTGTGTGCCATCTGGGATCCGTTTCGTAAGGGGCTGATTGAGAGTACAGAGAAAGTACAGAGAAGAGCCGCTCGATTCGTGATCGCTTGCTACAGTCCTTATGAAAGCGTTACAGAACTGATTAGTAGACTAGGCTGGGAGTCTCTGGTTAGATAGACGACGCACGTTTTCGTATAAACTTATTGGTAAACATGCGTACTCCCACTTTCACTTACGAGTGTAGTGAAATACTTTGTCCACCAACCTATTTGGGTCGGAATGACAGGAAAGATAAAATTAGAGAAATAAGGTGCCGCACTGATTCTTATATGAATTATTTTTTTCCTCGTACCATTAGGGATTGGAATGCACAACAAAGATATTAGGTTTGGTGCTGAGCGCCCTCTGCCACCCACAGTTTTTGTGAATTGCAGAGTATATATGTAGATGTAGATGTAGATGTTACTATCCACAGTGAAAGAAAACAATATAGGTAGGATTTCTTTCAGACTGACTCGTTATTAACTTTTTTTTAAATTCTTAAATATTTTTATTGAGTCTTCTTCTTCTTCAGCACCACTTCCAATATTTTGTGGTGGGCTGCCTTCGATGCGTTTTACTCGTCGTTGGCATGGTCAGATTTGGAGCTAAGGTTTTACCCTTGCTGACGCCAAACATTTTACACCTATTTCCAGGTCGTATTAAGTACTAATGAGGTAAGCGAGATGTTACCATATGTCTGTGAGACGTGCAACTTTGTTCAGCGTGTGATAAGCGCACTGAACCATACTGACGGGTAGATTTCTTTGTTGTTTGTTTTAATATTTCTCAAAATTTCTCTGGTCGAAGAAAATTACAAACATTTGCCAGAACAGTAAGGAACTCCGCTAGCAGTTGTTAATTTATATCAATCGGACGTCTTATTAAATATTGACTGCATTCAGTTAATTTATTAATCTCGAGAAAAAGGGTAAAAAAATTTACAAAAAACATAATGAGTGTATAGATTTTTTTTCAAATTAGTCTGTTCTATACAAGCAAATTGGATACAACGCTCAACACGAATTCAGTTAAACAAGTTCATAAGAATTGTATACTAACCAACAGTTCCAACTATTACCAACTTCTCTAAACATAAGAATCACATGTAAGCAACAAAACAAGTCAATAACAGTTGGCAACTAGCGATACTTAATATCAGTAATTTATCTGATCATAAAAGTCACATATAGGCAGTTAAAAAAGTCATCATAATGGATTAGTTTTCTTCACATCGTAACTCGTAGTAGGAGTGAGAACGTTGCCGAAACATAAAGAGAGAGAATGGACTTACATCCGGAGGCACTTCTCGGCACTGGTAATATCAACGATCGACCATAACTTCAAACTGAACAAAACTGAAAGCGCCATTATGTCCCGAGGTGCTTATATACCCTTCGGGTAACTCTAAATGGGGTCTTCTTGTGTCATTCGAGAAGGGCACCGCCAACATTGACTTCTGATATCCCTACAGCAGTTTCCAACGTCTCTGTGTTATGAAAGAATACACAAGCTTCCACAAATAATATCCCTCTCAAGAATTGACTTTTGAGTCCGAGGGTTGGTGGCGGAAAGGGGGTGAAAGACTTTTAAGCGTCACCTTCCTGCCGTAATGGCTAACCTACAATAGCATGTAAGAACGAAGGCTTTCCCGGCTTGAAGGTGGCGGGGAGTTCGTCGCCGACAGCTCGTCTTTCACCTACACAATCTGGCAGCGAACCCAAAGATTATATTGCTACAAAACCATGTTTAACTCCATAATAAAATATTACCCATGTCTCACTCCCACTACGGCAAACACAAGAGCCTTAATTAATTTTCTTATTACTTTTTTAATACTACACCTTAAAGTCCCTAATTTTAATTACTTGAACTTTATCACCCCTAATTGTCGCGGTGCACCACACGCTGTAATCCTGGTCGTATACTGTATTCACTAAAACACCTTTAAATAAATTCTTCAAAGTGCTTATAATCAACTTTATTCCATACCAGGAGCCTGAGGAGTAAAATGAATAGATGTAAAATTAATACGTTTCGTACCTGTTGGTGAACTAATAAGCAATGCAACCTCGCCATGATATCTACCCACTCAATAGATCTTAACGTGAGCTGAGTGTTGGCTTACCAGGAGATGGCCATTCAAGATACTGTTAGTACCAGCAGACAACTTAATCGATAGGCATTAACGCCAGAATTAGCAGCTGCTTAATGTCAGCCAATACATTTTCATAGTCCTCTGTTCGTATTAACGTTCTATCTCTCACCAAATAAACATACGTCTACATAAATATCGAAATAATATAATAATAATATAATCGCTGAAAATATTTTTTTAAGAACATCTACTCACACTATTAAAGCAGAAACTCTAGAAGTTTTTTCATACCCGTCTGATTTTTATTTGGTATTGAAGTTCGTGTATCAGATGAGTATAGTAGATGCTTCCATATATTCTTTACTGAATGCTAGCCTAATGAAATGCAGTTTCCCGAGATTCTTGTATATTATTGGTTTAAAAGGTGAATACGCTAACTGGCATTGTGTTTGCGTAGATTGCGTTTTCTTCCATCCATTTTCAACCCCTCACCGCCCTACTCCCGTTGATGCTTACAATGAATTTCATCAGAATATTCCATTATTTTTTTGAGAGCTGAGGAGGAAAAGTATCTGCTGTTGTCGTGTTTATCCTCTGACGGTGAAATTATACAATTTTAGTTCCAAAAATCATGTTTGTGAACATGATTTACCATGATAGGCAAATTTCTAGCATTTCATGAAGTTTATGACCAGTTATCCTGATCGAGAGTGAATTATACATTAGGCTGGTGTGAGATAACTACCTTGCAAACACAAATCGAGTGCTAAGGAGTATTCAGTAGCTTTGACAATTGTTACCAGGACACCTCCTTCAGCTCCACCTGAGCGTTGTGGGAATAAAGTCGGAGGGCTCTTTTTTTTTTTTAAAAAACTGCATTACATTCGTTTTGTTGAAAGCAATAGCTCGTAACAGACCTGCCTCGTTTGGCTTCCTCAATTATGACTTGAAATATTCGAACTTGACATCCTTGCGCAGCAGAAAGAAAATATTTATTTGACGAATTGTAGACGATTTTTTTGAGGTTCTTAACTCTAGTAACTTGGAAACAGAGATTAGAATATATGAAGCAGATTATTAAGGACGTAGGGTGTAAGGGGTATATTGAGATGAAGAGGTTAGGGCAAGATAGGAAGTGATGCATCAAACCATTCGAAAGACTGTGTTTACATTTGTATCAAAGACAATGGGATACGACTATGTACCATATCTTGAAATATTACCATATTTAACTTGAGTATGGAGACTTCATGCTTACCAGATGCCTGGAAAAGTATATATTAGTGCCGATCTCTAAAGGAGGAGTGACATATAATGTTGGAACTTAAAAAAAGTCCAATTTGTTTGATATCAGTGGTAGATAAATTAAATGTACAAACGGATATGCAACCACTTGAGAGAAATTTGTGAAGAAAAAACTGGTTTACGAAATATTCATATGAATCTCAGTTAGTGGGCTATACGCAGATTATTTCAGACAAGATGGACGGAAAGAGCCAAATTGATATTGTAGTCTAGATCTCTCTTTGGTATTTAACAGAATGAGCTATAAAATGGTGGCTCATAAGATAAAACCTGTTGGAATGGAATAAGAAGTAACTGCTGGGTGGAGGAATTTCTAAAATGTAGAACAGAAACGTTAGCATAGGAAATGAAATAACAACGAAGTGTGAGAGCTCAAATAGGGTTATAGTAATTTAACAAAATTATGAAGTATTTAATTGTAATATTCGACCCAGTACATAGTAGCGAGCCAGGCGAAGCGCTGATGGATCACTCTATGTTTGCAGGCAGAGGAATCAGCTGATCTGATCGAGACAGGCTTATGACACAAATCACAGGTTTCGAGCTCTCTTCCATAGGAAGTTCTCATAGCATCCACATAGAGCTCTCGCACGGTTTCCCCGCTGCCTGGCGCTAGTTAAGGTTCATCTAGTCAATCACGCTTACTGCTAAGGGAATTCAAGTTAAAATAATGGCCACGTGGACCAGTCCCTCTGGCTTTATCAACTGTAATTATTCAGTCATCTACGGATAATAAATAATGGTTAAATGATCTCGACCTCATTTAAATAGGGAATATTTCTAACATCTTCCATCCAGATCTGACAATTGCTCTGTACTAAGTTTGATTTTAAATTGTAAAACACCCCCACCAGTAATTTATTCCAATACCTGACTCACTTATTATCATAAGAAAATTTTTCCACTGCCTTACGCCAGCTTATGGTCATGGTAATCTAGTTCTTCCCTACCCTAATTCTTCTACCAATATTCATCCAAGCCTCAACCACAATATATGCCTTGTACGGTACAGCACTCTGTTGGCCCAACTCCTAGCTTCCGGATCTGGGTAAACAAATCGTAGAGGTGTCAGAGGAATATTTCCCAATTATAACGGGAGTAAGTAATACAGCGGGGTCCGTAAAGGAAGAACAGAAGACGTCGACGATACTTAATCACTGCAGGTTTATAACTCCTCATCCACACGCCAAGAGCTATCGGGTCCTGGCGGGAGGTGGAAGTGAAAGCGTTTGGGAGCATTGCTATTCATTATTCTAATCAATGACTGATAGTCAAAAGATAGGTTATTATACAATACTACCACTACTGGCTTGATAAAAATGGAATGAAGATAATGCCAAAAGGAGTCAGATTGTTAGGTCTACAGATAAACAAGTAAAGGTTTTTTTATGATTGTACGTTGGAGGAGGAACTGCTGCTTGAAGACATTAAAGCTATCTTTTCATAACGTTTATAGTAAACTCAACTGAGCAAGGCACAGGTGGTGGGCAGAGATACTAGAATCCTTAGTTTATTGGGGAGATCATGAGCGGGTGTGCCATGGAAGTGAGGGAAGTGGATGACAAAATTGTGGTCATATCATTGCTTGGGCTAGTATGGGGCCCACACTTTGGGTATCTATTACAGCAGTTGCAGAGCGTGAAAAAATTTGTGGAAATTACTGCAGAAGAGAATCAGTTACTAACATGATAATGGAGTTGTGGTGGTAGTCACTGGAAGACAGGAGTCGGCCGAAGAGCGAATAAGGCATATATTATGGATGAGGCTTGGATGAATACTAGTAGAAGAATTAGGGTAGGGAAGAGATAGATTACCATGACCACAAGCTGGCACGTGATTTCAGGTGTCCGCAGTGGAAAAATTTTCTTATGATAATAACTGAATCAGGTATTTGAATAAATTACTGGAGGGGTGTTTTACAATTTAAAATCAAACTTAGTGTAGAGCAGTTGTATTTGGATAATGACATAGCAGTAAAAGAATTTGAAAGATAGAAAAGGTGTAATTTTGAAGTAGGTGTGCAATGGAATTGCCACCGAGCCATGTGTTCGATTAAATGATGTTATGGTTTTGTAACACCTCCTTGTATTCTACCAGCTTTAGGCATCGATCGCAGTGAGCAGGCAGCATCTCGTGGCAGACATCGCGTGATCAGCGACGGAGAGGTCAGTAGCCGCACTGTGAGGGCGAGATGCTCTCCACTCGCCTCACGTTTACAAACAACAACAATCATCAGCCTTTTCTACGGGCCCCATGAAGTTCCTCAATTGTTAGGTTGGTGGGTACCTTGCATTTCTTCTAAGTGTTTTCTTCCTTTTACCAACAGCGTCAGGTAGGAATAGGTGTGATGTCTATAAATTTTACTCTTGGTATTCCATTGTTCTTTCCTACCTTCCAGTTTTCCTTCGAACAAGAGGGTGCACCAGTCAGAATGACGAAAAAAGTGGCAAACGAAGCTATTTCATCTCCCGGTTAAAAGGTTTCAACTAAGATACGAATTTCATTTTACCTTTTGAGAACATTCTCGTTGGAACCCTATCTCAGATTTCAGTTTTTCGCAGGGTTCATGTTTCTTACCCGTACTTTACAACGTTCTATAAAAACCTTTTCACGAAGTGATTTCGTATCTCCGTGTTAATAGTCTTGTATCTTAGTGCATACTTATTTTTTCAGAACGCTTCCATCACCTGTGCAATTTGATTATTCATTTCTAGAGTACATTTTCCTTCAGTTACGATCAAACTTCCAGATATTTGAATTTCTTTACTGGGTTTACTTTTCTCCATCCATTAACGCAATGAAAATTTGGCCGCAAGCGCCAGTATTTATTCTCATACCACATCTCGATTTTAGTAATGTTTTCATGTGATTTAGTGCCTTAACCACACCTCTTTCATTTACATTTAGAGGTATATAATTTCTTGCCATTAATGATAACTATTTCCGTAGCTGTGTAAATGCTGGTACACTTTCGTTTATCTTACGCCCCACTGAGTGTCTTCAGCCTAACGAACTGATTTAATTGCATGTCACGAAATGTTATTGTGTATTTGGAATTTCAAGTACATTGAACTACAGTTGTAGTAAATTTAAATATTACGCAACGATCATTATACTATGCGAAAACTGATTTCAGAGATTAGTTTTTGTAGTAATTCTGCATATAACTCCGCATTGAGCAAAATTAAAATATGTGGAGTGGTATCCAGGAACTGTTTTCTTTTTTATTAATGGCTTTACGCTTCGTAGACGTCGAGGTCATTAGTGGCGGGATGGGAAGGAACCGGAAGGAATTCGGCCATGGCCTTTTGGAGGAAGCATCTCGGCATTCGCCTGGAGTAATTTGGGGAAACCACGGAAACCCCAAATCTGGATGCCCGGACGGGGATTCGAACCGGCGTCCTCCCGAATGCGAGGCCAGAACATTAACCGTTCACCCACCACGCTTAGTCAGAAACTGATAAACTATGGGGAACTTGTAAAGTAAGAATGACCAACTTACTGCTAAGGGACATTTAATGCCACAGAGTGAATTATATAAATACCTGTACGTTTCTGAGTGCATGATGTCGTAGGGGCGATGAACCATATCGCAGGAGTCCAGGGCAGAGTCTCGATTGTTGTGTCAGAGTCGGACGTGTCAAGATGCACCGGTAGTAGTTTAAAGCGAATTGTAAACCGCGAGGATCGTCGCGTAATGACTGAGGTGTTTAATAGAAGCAGTATGAAGAGAGAGGATATGCTGTGGACAGAGCTAGGAGTGAATCGCGAGTGAATAATAACTTTCGATTGGAGCCGTTGTTATATTACCCAAAGTGCGAAGCAGAACTGTGTTTTAATGACTGTTCATGTTAATTTTTACTGGGGCTACGATTCACTTTCATCAATCCCTTTCACGAACCTAGAAACTTTGGTGAAGAATAAAAGTGTCCGATGACTAGCGCTGGTGAATGTATGTTGAGTTTAATAAACTTTTGTGATCCGTGCTTTTTACTTGTGTGGGTCGACTTTAATCTGAACATGTAGTAGTACCTGAATATTGGTTATTCAACCTTTCATTAGGCATAGACCACTGGACTGGCGACCATGGCAATAGAATCTTCAAATGTGTAAAAGCTGGGACAGCTATACTGGTAGTAGAACGTAACAGCATCTGAAACATTAATTTTAAACAAGCCCCACAACCAAATAAGTATGTTACAACGTTCCTAACAAAACTGGCGCCAAGTAAATAGGGTTTACATTGTGTGTTCAGTGTCACAGCTGTAGGAACAATTTCGAAGGCTGTACAGACGTACCTGCAGCTACAAAGATTTCATGGGCACTGAAATACATTAATTATATGCACAGTGACGCCGTTAGGAATACATAAAATAACAGCAAAGAGCACAAATGAATGGTACTTTTGCACCGGGTTTAGATTAAACTAAAGAATTTCTGTTTCGTAATTTCATTTACTATGTACATTTTTTTAATAACTTTTTTCAAGTGCGATTGATATGATAAAAATTGTCATATATTGAGTTGTATTCTATACTGTGGTGTTAAATCATTTCATCTAGTAATTAACTATATGTTGAATAAATTTGTAGTTACTGATTTAAAATCAGTTAATAGGATTTGGTCATCTGTCTTATGTACTCATTGTTTCCTCAGTTTCAGAATTCATATTTTAAACACTGGCCTGTTTTTAGATACGCGTAATATGTTAGTGGGTCGTCTCTTTTCTGTGAGCGTTGGTCAATGCGGCCCCGCTGGTTCGTTTGCGTGCCCTGGTTTTCGTACTCCCCTCGGTCGTTGCCCCGCTAATCGCAACGTGCCGCCTGCTCGCATTCAGGTAAACGCACACCGGAAGAAAATGCTATAAAACATATAGTTAGATCGGGACATAGCGAGTGGCACTTTTGCTGACGATTCTCTACTTTTAATTTAATCAACACTTTGTTGCAAACGGACACGTCAGATGAAGAGATTTTTTTTTTTTTTTTTTTTTTTTTTTTTTAATTGGAATTTCTGTACGTGGATCTTATTCAATGCTGCTAAGTAATCTTCTCGGATATTGACCAGATGGTGTCTTAAAATACAACGTTTCTTCATCACGTGTCTAGTAGCTTCCGGATATAAGCTTGCTGTGTCAGCCAAGAATGGATTACCCTAATTTCACGATTTTATGAGTACAGTGAGAATTCGTTAGAATAGTCGCAGCTCATCTTTTGGCAAAACTAAATGGATTTAAGTATAGAGTATATGCAGAGGAATATGCAGAGATGTGCCGAGGGAACTGGTACGGTGGTTTGGAATGTTTTAAAATATAGTGGAATGGTTGTCGGTCTGAATAAAGTGACCTGGAGATTTATGTTTCGCATGTAGATGTGCTTTGTTTGATTTGTTGCTTTACGGGGTTGAGAATTAGAATGTGCAAACTAAAAGCGTAGTACTTAGTCATTTCCAGTTGATAGCCTTCATAAGCGCTATCAGTTCATGTTAAGCACTACATCACGTTTTCTTTTTGTAATAATTTGATTTTTGTTAATACCTTTAGATTAAGATCTGTAGATATTACTCATCTACAGCATGCATAGTAAATTGTTCAGTTGTCATTTCTTGGCAAACTACCAGCAATATCTGTAGTATAAGTTTTCATGTCCGTCAGATTGAGAAAAGCTCCCGCTAACTATGGAAAGTTACTATCATGGTAGTTCGCTGAGATAATTTATAGGGCGGCATTTCCAACTGCTCGTTACCTTCTGCTTGGCTGCTCTTCGATTCAGTCTTCTGGGCTAACAGTTTCTGCGACTCCAAACTACAACGATCACTATCAGCCTTACTAGCGTCGTGTAAATCTAACACACTCTATCCGGCGGCTTTATGACTTTGTACTGCAGCTTGTAACTCACGAATACATTTTTCGCCAATTTCAGCTGCCTGTACAAGATCAACTTTATACAAATCCAACTTCCGCTAACCTGCTATAGTCAACTCTGCCTAAAGATACCCAACTGCGTATCCATCAGCTGCGCTGGTCAGCGAGTTCGTTACATCTGTTTCTGATTACTTTCACAAACTTAACAATCTGCCCCACAAAAATTTCATTCTTCCAGGCTTCCTTTGAAAGAAGGCGACCTTCTGCGTTTAAATAAAAACTTGCGAAACTCGCCTATTGAGGTGGCTGTACCTGTCAAAAACAGATCCAAACTAAAGCCACCTTACACCTTAGCGTCAGTGCAAACAATCATCTTGTACCTCACAGGCGATATCATCGTCTCAGTGCTCTCCGACAGTATCATATACACGTAAATAATACAGCAGACAAAATTAAGCTGTCTACGCAAGTCCGAAAAAGGGAACAAACATGTATATTTAAATCATACGTTTAACTTACCGTTACAACTGCTTAGTATTACAACATTCGAAAGAAGAATTATTGTTAAGGATTATACCACTAGAGTGTATTTGGACGTTTCCAAACGCACAAAAATTAAGTCTTCGGGCAAATTTTGTGGTCAATA